>JAOBRG010020460.1:4057-18934 GCA_027574985.1 Umimayanthus nakama | reverse complement strand
ATGAATGAATGAATGAATGAATGAATGAATGAATTGAAAGACGATGCATGATTTTTAAGTTGTCTTTTAGTTTTAGTTTTAACAATTTTCATGTTCAAATAAAAAAAAAATAATTAAAAAAACGCCCTCCTTTTAATTTAAAAATGACATTTTTGGTAACTAATGAGCGAAATCAATTACTAAAAACAATTAAAATGCTATACAAGCTTTTTTATATAAGAAACAATAAATTTTGGCCGAGCCTCATTGTTTTTGCCTTTTTTGAAAATTTCAGCCTCAGCTGTTCTTAAGCTGTTCTTTTTTCAAAAAAAGTACTCATAAGAACAACAACACTGTAAGAAATTACTCCTAAAATACTGCAAATGTACCTAACTTGTGATCAGACATCAAGCCCAAAAAATGGCAATGGAAATTCGATCGATCTCGTCGTTTGGAGTATTTTAACGCTCGATAAAATCGAGTTTTTAAAACTATAAAAGGAAAATGATAGAACTTTGTTAAAAAACAGTAAACTTTGCTTCCTTGTTCCAAATCCGGGCCTGAATTGTTCTTAGCTTGTTATTAGTTTTTCGCCAAATCTGAGCCTCGTTGTTCTTATAAAACTGTTCAAACTTATTGAAAAATATAAATTTAAAAGACGTGTATAGCCCCACCGTATTCAATTAATGCTGGCACACGAGTAGGTGAAAGAGCACGAAATTAAACCCGCGAGGCACGCAAGGGGATAAATTATAGAGTGCATGCTTCCCAGTCCCTCCAATTATCTTTAATAAACATTTCCAAGTGCAGTTTTAAAACAGTATAAATGGATGGAAAAACATCAAATTCAAGTGTTTTCTATGACTATAGCATTTTCGGTGGAAACCGGAGATCAGTAATGTCAGCGTCCTTTGCAGCCAATGAGCGCGCGCATACTATCGGGACCATTTTGTAATCAGGCTTGGCCTACGCGATCCCATATTTCAGATACGGATGAAGTACTTCACCACGGTGAAACTCTCTCACAACAAAGTTATGGTTTTCAAGAAGCTGTGTCCGCTTTGCCGCAGTCAATTGCTCTTTGAACGTATTGACCGAGAAAGAGCGGAAACAGTCAATTTTAAAACATGAAATATATTTTTAAAAATTGTATTTCTCTGGTACCAAGAGCAACTCCTGGTCGACCCTGCAAAAAACCTGGGTCAGTTTCAGTGTTTGGGAGTTGGTTTTTCATTACCCAATCGCATCCTTGATGCAAAACAAAACAAAATTTTTTGAAAAGATCAGATGATTTGCATTTGATTTATTACCCGCTCGTAAGTGACAGACGAAATTCAAGTTTTTAAAGTAGACTAACTCATAAATTACTAAAGTCTTTTTTAACAAAGAGTAAATAATAAAGGGCCGACTACAGAGAAATCGAATTAAACTTAACTGTTCATCTAAAGTATGTGCATGGCTATATACAAATAACACAAATACAGCTGTGTAAAACCTGGATTAAAAAATCCGTGAAGCTTAGACAGCAATATCAGCTGGTGCAGCTGAATCAAAAGACTACGAGAACATGTCAAGAACATGTCACGTCAATACACAAAATTAAACCCAGTATCTCCAAAACGTTGCTGATCAGGCAATTTGTAAAAGAGGTGATTTAAACGACTTACGAAAATGTTTGTGGAAATGTTTTGAAACTCCAAACACCTGCTAATAAAAAAATCTCTACGTTTGCGTTTTGGTACAAGCGACAACAATGAACAACTTACCAAGCTCCTAGCTGTGATGATTGCTTGGGTCAAGTAGCCTCTGGGGACCCCAAGCTCGTTTGTAAATATCAAACTATCAGCAATTACTATAGTGAACTAAAATTTCTTTTATACTTTTAGAATGTGGCATTTAGGCCGATCTGAACAAACAACAAAAATATAGTACTGTGACATATTTACTGTCATGTATTGTACAACATTGTATGCTCCCCGGCCGAACTGCTGTGCAAAGGTGACAACTTTTGTGCTTGTCATCAACTGATCAAGCGTGTCGAGCCCTTCCTGCCCTCCGCGAAACACCAAGCCAGCTAGTTGCTTACATAAACTGTTGCTGTGATTGAAAACAAATTCAAGCAACCACAAACCAAAAAAGTGTCGAGCCTGGTTTGAAAGCTGGGCGAGAACAAGCACGTCTTTGAACTGGTTTAACAGTCACTAACTGCCCCCATGGAGCATCTCCGATGTTTTAATTTAAAGATATGAAACAAAATGAACATTATAAACGCGTTGCTTGGCTTCATATTTTTTGTTACGACGACCTTTCGCGCTCCATGGTGGTTTGTACTTACTTGGATAGTACACAGTGATGTCATTTTGCGATGGGGGACGATGGAACTTGGAGCTAGAAGAGTTTCCGCTGGACGCGAGCTTTCGCGGCTTGGCGTGGTAGCCATAGTCGACCAGGACAGCGTATAGCACAATGAACACAATCTGAACAATCGCAAGGATTATTGAGAACTTCATTGTAGACGAAAGTCTTTCTGGCAGAAGTGCTCTTTGAAATACTACCTCAACGAAGCTGTAGTACTTCGGGGGGAATCAGCACAAGACGCTGTTGTGGTGTGCTGCTCTACTCTCTACTCAGTATACCGTGTAATGGGCCAGCCCAGGTCGCAAGAGTTTGTCATTAGGAATAAATTAATTACCACGGACACATCAAGCTATTTTAATAGTTAAAAACAAATAGGCGTGACATGGTAAAATTATATTGGACTCTGGTCTGCTCTCTGACTCAACTGAACTCTCGGCGGACTGCAAATTCTACTCTGACAGCTAGGATGAGCTATAATCAGTGTTGTGATGTCGGAGGTAAATACACTGGCTAAAAACAAAAATAAGATAGATTTGAAAACGTAATTAAATATTGTCGAGAGATATTTTAAAAGAGTATTCGACTGACATGGCGTCATGGCTTCAAATACTCAAAAATCTGATCTTTTACCTTAAAGACACCTATGGCCTTTACTTTTTCACGTTGGGATACGCTTTGCGCCGTATTTTGATATTTTAATACCAGCCGCAAATAGACTTTTCGGTCCAAAAATGGCCTTATCGTGGCGGGTACCTAGGAAGGTACGTTTTCAATAAAATTTTTAGGACAACTCAGTCGGGCTACCAAAAACACTTGACAGCAAGATACAAAACCGATTAATGCTGATGACTGAATTGAAAATCAATAATGGGAGCGGGTCACGCATCTTCCTCTTGGGGTAGTGTAGCGGAAGCTGTAACTACTGAAGTATTTACCCTTTCTTCATCTGAATTACAGTAAAAACCCGCAAGTAAGAACCTGTATTTTTGCAGGTTAGGCTAAACAGGTTCTTACATAAATAGTATATAACAAAAATCTAGGATCATTAGGTTCTTAATAGGTTCTTAATTTCTGGTAAGTTTTTCAATAGCACCTGATAGTCAATTTTTGGTAGTTTTCAGACTTCAACAAACATGTTCATTACAAGTGATTACTATTAACATTGTATGATAGTGATAACTAAAATAGTGCTCATTTGTAGGTGTCTCTATGTCAGCCCACTGTTTTCTACAAAAAATGGTTATATTTAAAAAATTAAGAACCTGATATCAAGTTTTAGGCTAAATAGGTTCCTACATACAGGGGGTATAACTGGTAAATTTTAGCCTAACAGGTTCTTAAAATTTAGGTTCTTACTCACGGGTTTTTACTGTATTAATCATAATTATTATAAGCGGGCATGATAAAAATGTAAAATTATGTATTTTGCTAATAAAGTGCGAAAAAAGAAAGACTGTTTAAAAGAAATAGTCATTTCACTGAACTATTTTTAACAGCATTTTAAGAAATAAAATCGTTATCAGGGGCTGTTAAATATTGATATGTCGCAAATCCAATCAAAGTGCGCAGCGAGTCGTCAAGAAGGTGATAACGTCCGTCCAGAGCTCACGATGCTATACACGCATTTTTATAAGAACAAACTTTCTAAGAACACCCAGGCTGAGGTTTGCCTAAAAATTAAGAACAAGCTAAGAAAAACTCTAAGCTGAAATTTGAATTTAAAAAAAACTTTAAGAAATTTTAAAAACCTTGTAGACAGATTAAAATGTATACGAAAACAAAGTTTGAGTTTAACCTGCTCATCGGGCGCTGGGAGAGTGATGAGCAAGCTCGTTATGTTCGCGGACGCTGTATTCATGGTTGCAAGTTTTTTCGTTCGATGAAAGAATGACAACAATGTATTTCTTAGTGCCATGTTACATGTATTGTTCCGGGCAACTAATCCGCTGTTTAAAAATACGAGGAAATAAGAGCAATTTAAGAACTGACAATTTGAGGCTTAAATCGTCGAAAAATTGAGAACAACCCAGCCTTAGCCGAAAGTTACTGGTTCTTATTTTAAAAAAGCGTGTAGCCTGCAAAACAGGCCCCCGTCGAGGACGGATGCATTGTTCCATTTTTGTTAGTTAAACTGTTTAGCTACGTTTTTTGCTAGGCCTGGGGAGAGAGCGGGGGGGGGGAGTCGGCTCGTAGCTATGTATAGTCGTGCACGCAATTGGAAAACAGCACTTCGCACTCGTGGTATATGAAAAACTCGTGCAGTTTTTTATTAATTATTTTCGCACGGTTGTGTTTCTTATACAAATACCATGGTGTGCCGTAAGGCTCTGCATAGGTTCAAATAATTTGTAAAGAGTTTGGGCTGGATCTATATTACAATTGGTTAACAAAACCGTTTTTGCAACGAGCGATAAACAGTAAGATAATATTGACTCAAATTAACATTCAAAAGTTCCAGGTTCCATTTACAGTTCAGCTTCCTTACTTTTGATTTGAAATTAGGCTGGGTTATTCCAAAACTAAATAGTAAGGGCACGTGCGAACTGAAATACAGGAGGGGCTATAACCGTCTATTCTTTTAGCAGATGGATGGAATTTTATTTGAATATAGGACGGGGGATAAAGTACTAGGGTTTTAACGAGGATTTTTACAGTAAGAGAGGTAAGTATTAGGGCTTTAACGGGGATTATTACGGAAAGGGAGGCGTCGCGCATCGACATTTACTACGAGAAACGTCATTTCTCTGAAAAACCCCCACCCCAATGAGGAACGTCATCAGCTTTAATATATATTGATGTTTAATTAGCCCCAAATGAACGTCCCTATTGAGTGAACATCCCGAGTCTATTACATCTGATGGAATACGAGGCAGGAAACAATCTATCTATGGCGCTATTACTCTCAAATAAATTCAACAACGGCTGAATCTGATGAATGGTTCATAATACAAAATGAAAAAGTACTGTTGTACATTGAGCTTGTGAACAAGCTGAAATGAAGCAACACTGGTTTCAAGCTACATTTGTAGTAAACACTTCAACAACTTCCACTATGTGTGATAAAAATAAAGGTTCAGCATATCTGTTTTTTAAAGTTTAACATATAAGTTCAGACTGCCGTGAGGACTTGAGCAATATTTGCGGGTTGTTGTTTTTTTGTGTATGATTTAGAATTATTTTTCGATGTTCGCGTTTATAAATGTCATAAGTGCAACCCGCCACCACCAAATGTCACAAGAACGTTTCTCGTAGTAAAAGTCTATATGTGTGCACCCCCCCCCCCCCCAATAAAGGCGATTCTGTCATTGGCTTGCAAAGCAGTTTTTACTTATTTGTCATTGACAAACTAAATCTCGTCTAATTGAAAAAACTCCATCTTCAGTGTAAATTAAAATCAAACTGTTTATCGTGTATAAACCGTGTGCCTTTTATTGTGTAAAATCATAGATGCAAGCCTTTTTTGGTTTTACTTCTTAATCATTTACGTTTGACTCGGCACAACACCATTTTTACAACTCCAATAATTGCAGTCGATGTAATGTGGTCTCGCAGATCAGCAATGAGCGTACAATCTACTTTAAGGCCTAGCACTTCCACAAAGCTACTTCGGCTGTACCTTAAAACAAAAGATTATGAAAATATGAACTAAACTGAATGAGTCGACCAACACATCGCCCATTTCGTTCTGACACTTGTAGTTCATAATACAGTGAGACTTGCAGTTCAAATAGCGAAGACACATTTCGGAATATTTACATTCATAGCTACAACTCTCAGTATTTCTTGTTTTAAAAAAAGTTATTTTTTCATTCATGACTTTGTGATAACATGGTTTCTTACTAAAATTTTTACTAACACTGCTGCGTGAATGTTTAAAACCAACGCAAAACTTTATGAATCTTGTACATATTAAAAGAAACCAATTCGATACAAAATATACAATTCACGCAGACAACCGATCAAGATCAAAAATTGTCAAAATACTTTTTTGTTCTGGAAAAGTACAAACTTGTAAAATTTACCTGTTTCAGCAATGCAACTGTTAGGGAGAGTAAGTTCTTTGGTTTTACTCAAAATGTTTGGGTCTTTTTTATGGTTAACAATTCACTCGTGATACACGTCATACACAACCGCCACGGCATACATGTCGACTCCTTCGTAAACTGCATCAACCCAGTTGTCATGCTTCTCGTCCCACACAAAACGGCTTGCTACTCGAACGGCTTGGCCCTTTTTCTCTCCAATATTTACAACACAAACAATCTTGTAGCGGCGAAATCCGAGTAGTTTCACTCTTTCACAAATCGTTTGTGACAGCGACTTGCAAAAGTTCCGGCATCTTGTCGCATCGTATTTTTCATCCTTCAGAGATGACTCCAGCGTTTCTTCTAAGATCTCTTTCACTTCATTGACGTTAAATCTCTTGTCAGGTTCCATTTTGTAAGTGTTTTCGTAGCGTACTTTCGTTGGAATAATGTTTCCATGGCTTGGGATAATGCTTGGTACTGAAACCATACTGGAACCTCTATCTCGCTGAACGGGAAAACCAACTTCAAACAAACTGCCTCGTCGGGCTTTGTGTTGTGGCATTGTGACTCTCTCACGGCTTCCCTCCGCCATCAGTCAAGCTGTTAGGCTCCTGCAAATTTGAATACAGTTTTTAAAAATTCAATCAAACAGTTGAACTCACTCGATAAAACTCGGCCAACTAATGTTTCACTGGTGTGTGAAAAAGTGGCTATGACGTCATCTTTCCCAAGATGCATTGAGACATGGAAGCCCACAGGTTAAAAAAAAAGGCAGACAGGAGTTCTTCATAAGGTTGTGTTACTAACCAAAAAGTAAAGACTGCCCTTTATCAAGAAACAGGGGCTAAAATGCTATTTTTGTTGCTCAGAATAATCTTCCGTTCCAGTGACTTTTAACGATGATTTATTCACGAACCATGAGGCACATAGAAGTAGTTATTACAAAACAAAAAAGCTTCAAATGAACTGTTAATGGTGCCAGAACTGTTATGCAGTATTGTTTACATTAGAGCTCCATTAACACTGTAAACTTCCTTACAAAGTTACCACTATTAAAGAGTTACTACCACTATTCACCATCTGAGCGTTTGTCAATTTGCAGGTTCGCCGAGACAAAAGCTTCAAGCAATACATTCTTCTTATACATTTATCATAAAAATGTTTGGCTGAAAATAAGGCTAAAATTGAAAAACACATACACAAGGCATGCCAAGAGCAATGATAAACTAGGCGAAGAAAGAAACGTTTGTTTCTCTGAATAACAGTTCGAAATGGATACATGACAACCGTTACTTAAATATCATGACAGAGCTGTGCAGGCAGTTTATTTATATTTGAATTTGGTGAACCCGAGGCCTACCAAGCTGTTAATATCATTCAGATACATCCAGCGCAAATCTTACGAACTACACGCTTTTTATATGAGAACTTTCGGCTCAGCCTGACCTGTTCTTCATCTTTTGGCGATTTCAGCCTCAAAGTGTTCTTAAATTGTTCTTATTTTCTGAGATTTTTAAACAAAGAATTAGTGCCCGGAACAATACCTGTAAAATGGCAATAAGAAATACGTAAGAAACATTGTTCGCAAACTTGAAGAGCTTGCTTATGACTCTTTCAGCGCCCGATAACCAAGCTAAATTCTGACAATTTTTTTTCTTGTGCATTTCAATCTGTGTACAAGGGAAAAGAAATTTCTAAAATTTTTCTGATCAAGATTTCAGCCTCTTTGTTGTTCTTAGCTTTTTCTTAATTTTTAGGCAAACCTCAGCTTGGGTGTTCTTATGAAGTTTGTTCTTATAAAAAGAAGCGTGTAATATGTTTTGTGTTATTGTTGGAACAGTTTTTGAAGGAACTCCGAAGGGAAAAGAGGTAAAGGCATTCTCAGTTAAGAAGGATTTGAGATTTAGATCCGCTATAAAAGTTTCCATCAAAACGCTTACCCTTAGCTACAAATATCAACACTGACAAGTATGCTACAAGACAGAAAGGGTGTATTCATTTGGCAGCAGTGACTGCTGAAGGGTCAGTACTCAGGCAGTCATGGAGTGTCCCTGTGGGAGCTGTGACGTATACCACTGCATAAAACGCAAATTAAACTGCAGATATATCAGTTGTAGGCATAAAATCAAACATGTGCTTTGAAAATGCCTAACATTTCGTAAATCTTGAACTACGCTTTTTAGCAGTGGATAATCTCTGAATCATATCGGAAAACTCAAACAAACTTATCTCGTAAGGGCGACGCATACTCGTCCAGTCAATTAATAAGCGTCCCAAGGCCAAAGCTTTATGTTTTGGTCTTTCTGAACAGCAACCAGTGAAACTGCAATAATAATATTAATAAACTTTTTTTGCAAGTTTTCATAAAAATATCTGCGCAAAAGTTTGAAATGTTCTAATAACGTTTGAAAACCACAAAATTCAATGCCGTTCACCATGCTAGGCTACCTACTGTATTTGCTCGAACAAGCGCCCAAATTAGAACAATAGCCTAGCCTCAAATATAGGCGCCACTCACACCCCCTACCCTAATTCCCACAAAAAAAGAAAAAAAAATAGTAGACACTCAGTACGATTAATGTTAAAGTAGTACTTTTTCTTCCTTGTTTTGTTGATGCAAAATAAACTTAGCGAAAATGAGTGCCTGGAAATGGTGAAAATTTTTTTAGCTCCCAGACTCAGAGAATTGCTTGCGGATTTGAGGGTATAGTAAGGAAAAGAAAATAGAGTCGCAGTGCAAAGCAGACAGAATGGGTGCTCACTTTTTTTGCCCAAGCTATAGGCTACAAATAGCCTCACACCATTGAAAGTAAATTAAGCGCCTAGGGCGCTTTTTAGAAGGAATACAGTATACCTACTTCAAAATATCAGCACATTTTAAGCAGTTTCTTATACTTCCAGTATTGCTTGGTTCCAGGTAATTTTTGTGTAAGGCATTTGAATGTTAATGATCTTTTCTTAAAATGAGCAGGTGCATGATGACATATTAATGTCAGAGACGCAGAGCAAGGGGGGGGAGGGAGGGCACGGGGGGGGGGGGGGGGGGGGGGGGGGGGGGGGGGGGGGGGGGGGGGGGGGGGGGGGGGGGGGGGGGCCACGTGCCAACCCCCACCCCCCGCCCAAAATATCAAGTCACTAATATTGCCCCCAAATCTCAAATTTGCTCCGCGGTCCTTGAATGTCGAAAGGGTGCGAGTTTAAACTATTGGACAATGGACATGTTTTCAATTAATTAGTGCAGCTGGTGAGTTTCCGTTAAACTTCGTGTCTAATGATGCTGTATTGTGATTCAGTTTCCGACTCTGCCATGAAAAAGCTCCAGGAATGCGCGCGATGACCATTTCAGAATTTGCATGTTTTCTTTGTTCAATGATATACCTTCACCTTTTTAAAGAATTAGCTAGATGCTGACATACAAGTGTAGCACGTTGATTATAATAATCATGACAACGATTCAATCAAGGGTAAGGTTTATCTCAAGTTTAACCCGCTTTCATTGCCAGTTTTCACCCGTAATCTCCTTCAAAAGAAATTCGAACTATTCAAAGTTCGGTATTCTGTTTTCATATCTGGCACATCAAACTATTAACAAACGTAAACAAGGAGCATGATGAACAAAACTGCATAAACATGACACTGAACAAACCGGAGAAATCTAGAGTAGCATACATTCTAAATGCCGAGCCGTTCGTTCGTTGCCCGGCCCGGTGCTCGTGCAATTCGATAAACAAATTAAAACAACGATATTTTGGCCTTTTTTTGGTTGCACTGACGATGAACACACGAAAACCTCAGCTGTTTTGAGTGAAACCAGTCGAACGAACGTATGACAAAGAAACATATCGCTTTGATAGACTGTTGAATGATTTCATGTCGATTCTCAGTCAGGCTTTAGTGGCCTAGCCACACGCAGGGACGCCTTTAGGAGCTTACCTCAACTGACATTGTACCAATGAAAGTGCATTTTCCCTCGGCCACAGATTCAGTATGTTTTCAAGACTTGCCTTTGGCCATGAGGTAACAGAAAGTGGAAGACCAAGGGCATATATTGCTATACTGACACACAGTATACCCGGCAACCTTTACTCAGTATCAGTCGGTGGTCCACCGTTCACTCGGTTTTAGGCCGTCAGCTGCCGTCGGTGAGGCTCAATCTAGACTCGGCTTTTGACACGGTGATGTATTAGGTTTTAAAAACCGGTTTTACGGTTAACGGTTTTTAAAAAATCAAGGCCAGCAGAGACAGACGCTAAAGGAAGGAAGGAACGAAGCGATAATGGACAAGCTGAAACAGCCAAATACAGAGAACTACTGACAAAGAACCAGATTCAGTGACTCCACGATGCTGTGTAGCAGGAACTGTATTATGACGAAGTCAGGACTAAGGACATGTGTTCAAACGGCATTTCCTTGCCGTACCCTTGTGTAAATTAGAGAAAATTGTAATAAAGTTCACTAGCTTTTGTGCGTTATTTCCGTGGTACCCTTTTTCCTCGGTTTTAAATTTTGCGATATATTTTTTTTTAAATCGCAAAAATTAGTTCTGCGCGAAAATTACTGGTCCCGTGAAAACAGGTACAACTAAGGTAATCGAAAGGTCCTTGCCGGAAACACCAGACCCGTAATATCTAAATGGTGGGCTTTGTATATTTTGGCTCCGTATACGTTGATTCAGAATGGCAATATCCACCAATATTATAACGGCTACAGAATGGAATATAATAAAGATGCAGACAACAGATGCACAGCTATCCGGCTACGTGGTATGCGTGAAATAGGGCAAGTAATCCTACCTAGCTGATGGCTTTTACCAGCTTTTTTAGGGGGTGAAATGTAAGCAGAAACAGAGAAATGAAGAAAAAGAAAGGGTTCACGTTTGCTACACTTCTCTGCGGCCGAGATCAAAAAGTTGACTCACAGGCAGCCCAAGCTTTGAGTTTGTCTTTGAGCAGAATGGAATTGTAAGATTTTGTATTGAAGGTACAGAGTTGTATGAGACTTTGTATGGGAGAACATTCGAACTTCGTGCGAGATTAAAAGCAATACATGTTGGGAGTTTAAACAACCGAAAAAATATTACTTATCGTAGTTGTCAATTATGCGTGTCTGCACGCAGTTTTGGGTGCATTGGAGGTGATTTGGGGAAACTTTGGTTTTCAGATTTTCACTCCCATGATTTCCCCAAATTATATTACTGCGGTTAGTGATCCTTATTTCTGTAGTTTAAGCCAAAATATTTTGTTTTTACAAGAAGGTCGAATGTTCTCCCATACAAAGTCTTGTATAATTCTGTACCTCCACTAAAAAGCCTTACGAATCTGTTCTCAAAGATAATCTCAAAGCCAGGGTTCTTGTGGTTGACTACGGTAAGGTGCAAAAAATCAGTCGAACTTCGTAGTTTGATCGCTGTGAGTCAAAAAAATCGCATACTACACCGCTAAGAGTGATAATGATAAGAACATACACCGGAAATCACTGTGAATTTAGCTTTGTTTATTATTCGAGTACTTTAGCTCGGTGTGACAAACAGCGGGTATTCGCTGGAGTCTGGTGTACTTTAGAGCTAGTACTAATTTAATCTGTTCAGGAGTACAAACCACGTCGCAATCTAGTTAAAAAAAACACTAAGTTTATAAAAAACTCCTCATACTATTTACATAAAGATCAAACCGAGTTAAATACGAGTTAAGGCGGTCCACTACAACGAAAACATTTTTTTAATTTTTAAAGTCTTTGATGCCAAATTTTCAGATGTATTGGCACTTGACACACTTAGCCCCAAAACATGATAATTCCTATGATGTTGCCATGGTTACCAAAAAAGCGACCCCCAAGGTGCAAAAACACACTCTAGCTGTAACCACTCTAGCAACCCGTATTAAAAGCTTGTAGAATGGAGAGTATTGATTTATTCTGTTCCAGATTAATGTTTCTTGGGGACAAACCTCAAAAAGCTTGAACATTTTTAAAAGATATACGGAATTATGAGGAAGAAACCAAAAAATTGTTAAATTTGGGTCCAAATTTTATACAATAACTAATTAATTATGCAAACCAATTAGACATTTCCAAATGGTTTGAAGTTTGTCTCCAAGGCAATATTTTATAGGTCTATTATTTCTTAAAGTTTGATAGAGTTTTCTTTAATACAGCTTAAGTTCTGATGTTTAAAAAATGCAAAATTAAAAATTACAGATTGGGGGAAATGAGAAAATGACATTTAAAGTTTAACCAGTTTTATGAAATTTGCGGAAGCGACTCTGTTCTAAAAGATTTGCTCAACAGTTATGTTTTGCTGCTAAAACGATTGTATCCTCTAAAGGGTTGGGGTAGTGGGACTGGAAATATCAAGAGTGTGAAGGAAGGAAAGACGGTTTTTCTGGCGTTAACAATGGTTGCTGAGACCATTGCTTACAGAAAAAGTTATGGCTACCACCGTATTTTTTATAACGAGGATTCGAATTTCAAAAAGCAGCATATCTATCACTAACATATATGGATCAAAACAACATAAAATTAAAGTTTTGAAATTTTATACTTTTTATCAAAATTCCATTTCCAGTTGTGGTGGACCACCTAGGCCCGCCTAAGAAAACCCACCAGAACAAATGGTCGACCCTTAACAACATTTACAAATGGACTCATTTCTCAGTTTTTAAAAGAATTATGTTGAACTTTTAAGAATTTGGGACAACGAGAATCATCTGAAAGAGTTTGTCACTTTGGAAAAGCGTGCAATGAAAACACACGGAAAGGTCTGGATAGAGGCAACAGACTCCTTTCGTTACTGTAAACTAATAGTAATCTCTTCGATTCTGTTCATACCATGACACGCTCGAGCACGCTTTGGGACGGACCACTTGGCTGTTTTTCTTTCATTTTTTTTTTTTTTGGGGGGGGGAGTTTGTTGGGGGTAGGGTAAAAATATTAAACAATGCGATAGTTTGTAACCCATTGACGTTCTTCCACTCCAAAAGTGCTGCAAGACATAGAGCTTATCAAACATGAGCTTTTTTCCTTTTTATCTTTGGGGAACTGCCCCCAAAAGTTAAGCGGTCCACCCTGAAGACAATTAGTCACTGTCGCTGGCTGTTTTACAGTTTAGAATCATCATCCTTTATTTTGATCTTGAACTCTGAAATTTGGAAAAAAGAAAACTGTTTGCTATTATAAACAATAAATTTCGTTGAAGACATAGATAAGGCTTTTATTGCTTACTAGCGTAAACGTTATGACAAAAAAAACTTTGGGTTGTTGTTCCCATTGCTATACGTGTGCAGCTGGAGGCTATTGCATACTGTTGCCATTTTGTTTTGTCTTACCGTTGTCATACGGCTCTTTCTTGTGTCCAGCCACTGGTAACAAATTTTCCTCTGGGACCTGTAGTGTCAGTATCAACAAGACATGATTTATAGGTACAGTCTGACCTTATTAATAAAGACAAAGCTGATTTATGTTTGCAAGGAGTCTTTGGAAGGCCCAAACTTAGACCGCGTAGCTAACGTTTCAGTAAATGGAGAAAGGAAAACAAGGGGAAGAAGGGAAAGAGAGAAGAAAGGAAACTTTCTCATCTTCCCATGCACGCTTTTATTCCTTTCGGCTTGTTATTTGTTTTTCCCTTCTCCAGCGACTGAAACGCCAGTTGCCCTGGCTAGTCCAGGTTTAACAAAGTTGCGTTCAAAGGAAGTTCAACTAAAAAAACTTAAGATTACTTAACACGTCCTCCAACTTTTAAGTGCAAAATCTATCAGCATGACAATTATTCATGTCATGGTCCTTGTCATAGCATTTTTACATCGCATCAAGCCCATAATTAAGTCAACTGCTTGCAGACGGGTGGTTGTCGATTCAAAAATCTCCAAAACTCTAAAGAGACAGAACAACTCGGAACGTATATTAACAGGTGATAGAAAGAAAGGTCGTTACATCCGGGGAGTATCTATAAGAGGGGGTTTATGAGGGGGCCTTATGAGTGACGGTCTTCGGCCTGGTATGACTTTCTGAACGAAGACCTCAGTCATTATGGGTTGTTCTGAGTCGGGCCTTGTGAAGAGGCCCTACGAGTGGGCTGGGGGCCTTATGCGATTGAGAGGAGGCTTAAAGTGGGAATATATTGCCGAAAATGAAGACGCATTACTACTAGATTAATTTGGGTGACTCTTAACTAAGAACGTGACGCATGATGGACAATAATTTGTGACTTTACTTGTTCTCAAGCATTTCAACTCAGGATTTCATGGTTCACTTACCTCCCAGAAGTCTTCGTCATCGTACAGCTGCTCGTCATTAGTGACGTCAAAGATGGACCACTTGCTAGCCAGGCCTTAAATAGTTGATTTTCAAAAAATGTTTTAGAAAACTGAATTTCTTTGTATAATGAACTTATCATTACAAGAAGTGAGCGACGGACAAGAGCTACATAAAAGAAAAGACAGACAGGCACGTGGTAATGTAAACAGACAGACAGGTTGACAAATAGATGGATAGATAGATAGATAGATAGATAGATAGA
>JAOBRG010020349.1:0-23294 GCA_027574985.1 Umimayanthus nakama | reverse complement strand
CGCAAAGTCATAGTTTCCATGTTGTATTTTCTGCCCTACGGCGTCCAGCTGTCAAATCTGGCGCACTTCCATGGACCGCAAACACTGTATAAACCTATGTTATCGTCACCCTCGCCGCACTCAGATTGCTAATGTCCCTCTTAACATCACGGAGAACTACAGAGAGCCAGATGCCCAATGCAAGTTTAGACTGCACCGAGGAAGTGCATCAAGAACTACTAAATTCAGCAAGACGAGTCAATTGATGTTTCCCGCAGTCCCTATCCCGAAGTCCATTTCCCATAAACCGGCATTTCCCGTAGTCCATTTCCCGTAATCCATTTCCTGTAATTCATTTCTTGTTATCCATTTCCCGTAATCCACTTCCTGTAATTCATTTCCCGTTGTCCAGTTCCCATTGGCTGCTCATCGAGGGCACATGACGTGCCTGCCCCCATCGACCGGGAGGCTAACACCCGTGATGAACGCCGCCTCACTGTTACTGGCCAGGAATGCGATGGCACTTGCCACTTCCTCCGGGTTGCCAGGACGACCTAGCGCATGCGTGCTCTTCGATCTTTCCAGGAACTGCGACAAAGAGTAATACATTTTTTTATTCATTTATTTAATAAATTAATTTATCAATTATACTATGTTTTCTCAGGCAGGTTCAATTCAGTTAGGGCTGGTATGAATGAAGGCCTACTTTCTATTTTTTTTCTTTAAAAGTAAACCAAATACAAAGTAATATCTACAATGTCAAAATAAAGTATAGCGCTTCATTCACCCATACAATACCTTTTGAGTTTTTTTCGTCAACGTCAAATTTCTTTCCATTTACCTTTAACAGTGGTGAAATGAACTCTTTGTTAAAAGCTTATCCTTTGATATTTGGAGTACTTTGTTTTCGTGCATTGTTCAAAATTATATGAATTTATTATTCGTATCCTTTCAAAATATTTGTAGCTTAGTTTTAACACGCAAACCAACATCTAAAAAGAGTTTTTTAAAAGAGTTGCATTTGAATATTTGGAAAGCTTCCAACCATATCTTGTATAACTAGGCATTTGAGCTCAGTCTTTTTATTTTATTTCTTTAACTTGTTTCAGGTATTAGGATTCCATACAATATTTCCTACAGTCCAAAAGTCGAACTCACAATTCGGTCTGTATTCATTACGAGTGATAAACAAGACTAGATGAGTGCGGAGCGCGAATCCAATTTGTCGTACTCACGAGTAACGATTACAATTAGTAAGCAGATTTAGATAACAAAAAGTCTTAAGCGTTTGTGTCTCAGCTATATCTAAGAAAAGCTCCAAATCTACAGTTGTATACTTTCGAAGCTGTGGAAGTTGAAACTTATTTTTTTACTAAAGTTTCTTAGGGCTAGGTTCTGCTGTTCACTTTTTTGTTGCTGATTGATCAGAAAAACAGGAGCTCTGTTATTTGCTCAGGCTGTAGTTGGTTCATTCAATCGTTTGATAACAGCATTTTGCTATCAGCTGTAACGTTAAGGGAAAACAGAACGTTGAATAAGCAAACAGACTTGAGGAAATTGCAATTTTTTGAATAAAATGGAATAAAATGCAGGTGGAGTAGGTCCCTTTCCCCGCTCCAGACTGTTTTACATAGGAGAATATCAGCGAAAAGTAATCCCTTCCTCTCTCTACGCAGCCTCAACCTGCATCTGCAAACGAGCGCTAAGTTGTTCAGTGGCCAACAATAAGCAACATTGTTGGGCCGAACATGTTGCGTCCGTTTGCATGGAGCCACAACAATGTTGGCACTTGTTGCGTATAGTTTGAAACCTGTTAAGTTTTAGGCCCATACGACAAACGGACGCAATACGGTCGGCCAACAATCCGCAACAATGTTGTTACTTGTTGCTTCCGTTTGCATGGGTCATTAGAAACGCAAAGTTTCCTCAGGATACATACAATCAGTTCGTTTAGGAGCAACAAACCTGTTGATAGGCTTGTTCATCCAGACCGCCTCTTTTTTGGAGTTCGGAAATGACAACGCCAGGGCTGTTGGATATCGAGATCAACAAAGTTATATCGTTATCAGATTAAAGTGCAACACTATCTACATGTGTTGAATGTAGCGTGTCTGAATGGAAGACTGGTCAGACCATTCTTTCACACTTTCAAGTGATATTGAGCCTTTGTTAAGTGAACATCTCTTGTATTTCTCTTTTGTTGCTCACAGTGAGAAAGACATCTGAATGCAAAACAATGAAGTTGCTCTTAAGATGGCCTTATGTTAGAAAACACCGCTAACAGTCATTTCCCATCCTCGCTTTGTACCATTTGTATATATCTTACAACAAAAAGCTACATGCACTTTTCAAAACTTAAGAATTGCTTAGAACAAGAAGACTCATACAAACGCAAAAAGTTGGTTGTGGTTGCAAAATTTCAATTTAAATGTGGACGTTTTGAGTCATGAAAAGAGGAGGGGCTCGGGCTTTTGAAGAACATTGGTAGTAATTTTTGTACTTACTTGACGGCATTGCATCTCACTTTCTTGGGAGCAAGTTCTAAGAAGAAAATTATATAAGACGAGTCTCTACAATCTAACGCTGCGTCAACACAACAAATTGCATTTGCACTGAAACTGTTCCTACAGTATATTACCAGGATGCATCCAAACTTCCAATCGATTTAACCTAGTTTTTTTCCATGTTAGACTAGCACAAGCATAAACATTTAAGCTCAGTACATTTTCAAAATAGAAAAACAAAATTTAGAATTTTTCATGGAGGATGTCAGTTGCTCATCAATAGTCTAATCTTTCCTGAAGTTACTGTTTGCATTTTGCTTCCTTAGCATATACGCATTTACTGAGAGAAATAATCCTGCACGAAAAGAACAGAATTCAGAACCTAAAAAAGCGATTCAAATTTACCTATCAAAATAACTGCAGCTTTTTACATTCAGTTTTGGAGAACATAATGGCTGGGTGGGAAATCATTAACGAGTAATACATTTGCTGTGAACTTTTAAGCTTTTAAACACGCGTCACACCAAATACGCTTACCATAGCACTTTGCCGGAAATTTTCTGACAAAGCATATCCTTTAAAGCCGAGCCATATCATTGGGTGTTTCCACACTAGAGCTAAGTTTGAGCTTAGCTAAATGTTTTGCTTAACCGTTTCACTTGAGTAACTATCAATGGTCTCTAATCAACTGAGAGTGGATTGCACGTGCAAATATTTACCGGTTGTCGTTGGGACAACCTGTTGATGCAACCATTGCATTTGATTGCAACATGGAGCAAAGAAAACTTTTGGCGTTGAGTGTTTATGAAACCTCGTGAATGTGCTGTCTCGAACCACACGAACCAAATTAAATTCAGTAACCTTTTATAAACGTTTCAGTTTTTATCAACATTCAAAAAACTTCACACTTGCGGCCAAATTTGCTATGGAAAGCTGATTAACATTTTTAAAACTTAACTATAGTTGTTAATAAAGCTGTGCTAAACGTCCGGATCAGGAGGATAAATGGTTTTAAACTGACGTTAGACGTTCTTGCCTTCACTCGTAACAGATCGCAATGAGTACCAACGCGAGTAATGTTCGCCTGGACCCGCAATATACCAATGCTTGCATGACACCATTCAAACGATTTTGACAAGGGGACAAAAGAAGATTGATATATCTCCAATGAGTTTCTTTGTTTGGGGTTCGTTAGTTGTGTTCAAGGCTGGTTTTCTTGGCTTGAAACTTGCTTAGCATCGTTTAAAGTTTCCCATGAAAATGTGCTTCGTTAAGTACTGTAGTTTCATGCTCCATCTGCACCACATAGTAGCAATAACTACAAATTTGCTAAGCAAAGTAACTTATAACACCTTTTTGGAGCGTTTACACTGGGTTTTTTGCTGAGCAAAAATTACGTCGACTTTAAACACCTATTTACCTACAGCTTATCATTTGATTGCTCAGTAAGAATAAGGCAAGTATGCCAATGAAGCAAAATGGAAACAACGACATCAGCAAACATTCACCCACATGTATATCAATCAAAAAATCTAGTCTTGCGAAACTGGGTCTGGGTCGCCTGCTTAAAACCCGTACATGTAAAACTTGGATTTACATTGTGTTTCTTGAACGCCGATCTAATTATCAGTTCTTGTTCCCTATGTCTGTTTCAAAAATTAATTCTGTAAAAATGAATAAATTGTTCTAGATAACGAGCAAAAAAGCTAAGAATGAAAGCAGATACGGGAACTGTGAGGCAAAAAATAATTACTTCACAAGAACTTTTTAATCGAAGTAAATTCTTACCTAAAGCCACACATCTTGTCAGCTGATCAACAACGCTCTTGGATACATTGTAGGCCAGTACTCCAGGAAACTAGGGAAAAAACGATATGCGAAAAAACTGCCGGCAAACTACAGTAACAACAAACAGTGCTTTCACTATCTTTTGAAGTAGGTGGCGAGAAGGAAATAGTAGGCGGCTATGAGTTATGGCCCCGAGTTTGTAGAGGGGGTCTGGGGGCGTTTTCCCCCAGGAAATTTTGAAATTTTTGGACAGTTATAATGTGTTTTCATTCATTTTGCCACGAAAACAAAAAAATCTTAAGTGCTACTGGCAGAGTGTTGCTTGTGTTTTTCCGGCATTGCTTCACAAGACAGCTAATAAAGTAAAAAAAAAATTGTCTTTTCTGTTCAGTTTTTATGAACCACAACACCAGTGCAGACACTGTTGTCATCGGCTAGTCTATTCTTGAAATGAAATGGCTAGTCTCCTGATATAAAAAACAACTGTTTTTTAGTATATCGGAATAGCTCGGACCATGCCATTCACGTTTGGCAAAAAAATAATTCAGACTAAAACTGTAAACTTGGTTTTCCAAGTTCACCTGCTGATTAGTGCAGAAAAAAGCTCAGTTCACAAGAGACTGATAATACAGTTGAAGTTGTTCAATTTTGCAATGTTCAATCGTTCATTCTGAATCACGGTCAGAATCTGTGTCTGGAAGTCTCATCTTTGCTGCTGCAGCAGCGACCTCTGCTTCCAGCCTCTCTTCCTCCTCTAATGACTGCTGAGCTGCCTCCCACACCTTCCTGAACTCATCTAATTGATGTTTGGTTTTTCAAGACTACCACTAAAAAAAAAAAAAAATTCAAGTATAGTTTGTATTTTACTATTACCGCAACGGCAGGAATTGACGACAAACGTGAATTGTGTTGCTTACCCTCTTCTGCGGTGCCGGCAGCTGCAGGTCTTTTACTCGTTTTAGAAAAGAATTTGAGCATATTACTGTGACCAGCAGTACGTTTCACAATCTTTACAGAGTAGAGTGTTTTACGTAAGTGAAAAAAAAAACAATTCTTGCATTTTAACAGCAAAATATACTGCACGCGGCTATTACTTGTGTCGCGTGCGCATGTGGCGACCCGGTTTGTGGGCAGCAGCTGTGAGACTCCATCGAAAGAAGTCACGTACAAAATGCTCTCTGCATGTGTGTGGTCCAACGAGTTGAGACGTACATGAAAATAACAAATAATGCAACAGCAACAACAGTTTACGCGGAAAAAGTATAAGTTATTATAGTGTTATGACTTTAGATTTTTAAAACGTTTTTTGATAATATTGACAGAGAGAAAACGGGCATTTATAAATGAAAAATACAATCATTGAAGCTGAGCTGTTCGTAAGTAGCCGGCCGTTTAGGCCGCAGTTGCCGGCGATAAATCGCCGGTAGCCGCCTTCTAATGAAACCCCTGACAACAAAGTCTAAGTTCCTTTGAGAAATATGAAATCCTGAATAGCACGTCTTTTTAAGCAGTTTAAGTTTAATTCTTAATGTCATGCACTACTCAATGTAAACTGAAATCAACCAAGTCTGTTGAACAATAACGCTTCTGCACTTACACTTCGTAGGCCATTAACACTTGATACATTGACGATACAGCCTGAAAAAATATATTGAAAACAAGCGGTTAAATATATATAGTCGAACTCGGCCCGAGGCTTGCCATATGCTCGGTCCATGTTATTATTTTTAAATAGATTGAAACAGAGCATACTACGATCTCCCTTGTTCACTACCATTCGTGCATCATTTGTTATAGATTACATGAAGTGCAATGGATGTTGTTAAAAAATGGGAACATCTTGATGCTTGAAATATAAGCAAACAAATGGCTGATAATCGCTTTTGAGATGCCGACTTTAAGTCTGACAGGCCATTTTTAAGGAACACATTGTTGACTTGATCTTCTTTGCCATGTTGTTTGTACGTTAGTGTGATTCCTTGCGTACTTTGCTCGCAACAGTAGATCAAATTTCATTCCCTTATATTCAAATTTTAATTTAGCGAAAGGCAGGCAGTTCTTATATACTTTTTGCAGCCATATCAGATCAACCGATTACCGGTAACTGTAACTTGCTATTACTTAAGGTTTATGAATCAAATTTTACTCTCAAATGAACTGCCGATACTACAGTATAAATTTCACTTTCCACCTTTTAAATAACACAATCTTGATACTTCATCTTTTGTTTTTCAGGCAAAAAATAAGTAACTGTTTAATTTCCAATTAAAATTGCATCAATCAATTCTCATATCCACTTTCTGTTTTGTTTGAATGTCATGAGATCAATGAAACTATATCTTTCAGTAAAATATCACTGTTAAGTAAAAATGTCCGTTCAGCATTCCTTCAGTTCAGATCTTTTTGTCAGTACTTTCTGAAAAGGTCATCGATTTATTGCATTGATAAAAACCAGTTGAAAATTGTGTTATACATGTACACTGTAGTACATACCTTTTGTCTTTATAAGATGAGGCACTGCAAGTGAAGTCAGATGAAAAACAGAACTAGAAAAAAGGGGAAAAATGCTTAAGTTTCGTATGGTACTTGCTGCCAGCAACAGGAATTGCACTATTTGTTGTCCTGGGACTCTATGACCTTGCTGGTTTGGAGTCACCAGAAGTTTTGAATGGGGTCCCATAAAACTAAATCTATGACAGCAAGTTGCTATATTTGCATCCCAGGGAAGCATTACAAATTCAAAAACGTCCAGACCAGAATTTGGTATATTAATTTTATTTAATATTTTAACCAACATTACAGTACAAGCCAACTGATGACTTTGACCATGACATTGACACCTTTTGGAATAAGTCTCAAGGAAAATGTCTTTGGCAAATGTAACTCACTTTCAAGGCCTAAATCAAAAGTAAGACTTTTTAAGATTCCGTGCATAAATCCTGTAATACACTGTAATCTTAAATATGTAAAATTACAGTAAAGATCTGTCCTACGGACTGACTGACGTACACAACTGATACAGACCCTGTGCATGAGGGAGCTATAGCATGTGAGAACTCAACAGCCCATTTTCATGAACTACTGTGTTATTAGAACAAATTCATGAAAACAGCCAAGCTACAGGTTTTCACCATTAACTAGCCTGATGTATGCAGTGAGGAATGAAACCTTAAGGCATGGACTCTCAATGGTAATGGAGAAGGAGAATGATCACACAGAAATCCTACCAAGTTTAGTTAGTTGACATACGTCTGGCAGGGGAAGATCCAGAAACCTTTAAAAGAGGGAGACCACTATAAAACTCTAAAAAGTGGAAGCCCAAAGTCCCTTAAAATGGATTTTTCATTTCAGTCTTTTTTTATGAATTGTCTGTAAATATTCCACCTGAAAAGGGGGGAGGGGGCAGAGGTCTGCTAGGGCCCTCCCCAAAATCACACTTAATTAACTCCTGAAGAGCTTTGAATAAAACCTCTAATGTAATATAATTTATAACATCTCCTGACTCACTTGGCTTAGAAAACAAATTATGTTGTGTATGTTGTACGTCACTGTCCTTTGGTACAATTTGTTACTTGTACTGGTTCACAATGATATAAAATATGTCAAAAATTAATATTGTTACTAAAGTGGTTCCATCTATTACGTTATTAACATTTGAATTGGTCACTGTAGTACCAACTGAGCTGTATGAAAGCAAGTTCACCAGCAGAAGTTCACTACTTGAATGTGAGCTTTTGAGCTAGTTTATGCACACAAACTGGACCAGCACATTTTTTTATTACAGTACATAAATAACAAATGGTTGTATGATTGCAAGGTAAATGCATTTCAATTGTGATATATTTAGAACAAAGGTTATTATTATACACCACTTACCGAACATTTACTCTCATCACTTCATCAAAAGACTCAAGAGTGGTAGTTTCTATAGTACCAGTTTCCAGAATTCCAGCATTATTTACCTTAGGAAAAATAAAGTTGCTGCAAACCAATCTTTCCATACAGTAATTTTTAATAACATAACACTTGGAACATTATGTTTTACTTTGGAAACACTGTCAGTCTGTAGTTGTGCCTTGCAACCACTTTTTACTGCCATAACAGACTTTTTGAGTTAACTTCAACCACTGTTTATTTACTTAAAAATTGAAAACCATTGATTCTGCAAAAGTGCTGAAAATGTTGTTGAAATTAAATACACATCAATGTTTTCTTTCCTTCTGCATGTAACTTACTAAGATGTCAAGCTTGCCATAATGTTTGACTGTTAAATCAACAAGGTTCTTTACATCATTTTCAGATTTCAAGTCTCCCTGGACTAACAAAACCTAAGGACAATAATGATACAGAATTAGTACTACCTAACACTTTACAATATTGTTTACTATCTAAATATACTGCACTTTACATTGTAACCATTGTTTACAAGTTAATAATAGTAATAATAATAATAATAATAATAATAATAAAATGTTCAGTAACAATAAAAATAATAACAATGATTTAAAGTGCCTTTTTCTAGAAAAATTCAAAGACACTGGAAAAGCTTGCAATGACAATAAATTAACTAAGTACACACCAGGTAAAAGAATCTCAATAAAATACTAAAAATGTTTTCCAAATAAAAATGTTTTTAGTTTGGGTTAAAAATCATTAAGGGTCAGGACTTGTGTTTCTTAGTTCAGTAGGAAGCTTGTTCCACAGTTTAGGGGCAGACAAAGAAAAAGCACGATCTGCTGTGCTTTTGTCAGCCCTGGAAATAGTTTTCGGTACAACCAAGGAGATGTTGTCCAGAGAGCGGAGACTGGGGCGGGAGGGAACACGGCAAAGAATAAGTTCAGACAGGTATGTCGGGGCTTGACCATGGACACATTTGAAAGCAAGAGTGAGGAGTTTATATTCTATTTGATCAGTGATAATTCAGTCTTGCCAATGTTAAATTTTAACAGATTTTGATAAAGTAGTGATTACCACAATAAAGAAAGTCTTGAGTTTCTCACAAATATGCATGCATTATTTATTTGAACACCCCATTCAATCAGTTTAACATAAATAACACTACGTGTAGAACTATGTTTAAACAATACAAATTAATTCTACCGGTAATATCATAAATTTATGTTAAATTTTTATTTGTGACAAATGCACCCTGAGAAATACACTTAAAATTTTCTTTATTGTAGTAATTACTGTATTTTTACCTGTGCATCCAACTGATTTTCTTTGCATTTTGTTTCTACAATTTCAAGGTTTTTTATGTTTCTTCCTCCAAGTGAGACACTGGCTCCCAGCCGCGAGAACAGCAGAGCAGTTGCAGCCCCTATACCAGAACTGGCTCCTATATGCATATAAATATTGTAATGAGAAAAGATGGATGTAAGCTACAAAATCCCTACTGTTAAACTTTCAAGAAAAGGAACTACAGAGTTCATATGTTTACTATTTAATGGTTAATTTGGAAGATGTGCTAAGAATCAGCTATTCTGAGAATTCCATAAAGGAGTAGAAAAGTCAGTTATGAGTGAGATTAGTTTGAAACTTGTCAGAGAAGTGGGATTTGGAAGAGTATAATATTTGAGAATTTTTAAAATTCCAGAGATTTACGGTAGCTTGATTTGAGATCAATCAGTTGGATGTCTGCAAGCAAATCCTTCTCTTCCCTACAACTATCAGTTTTACTGCAGTCCCTCAATTTGTGACCAAACCACTCCAAAATCTGCAATAAATACACTGACAAGCACACAGAAGAAACCTGAGGAAAACAGCCAGTTTTATTGTTTTCGTAACATTTTGAGGGAAATTCAACTTCCCCACATATTTGCTTAAAAATCGCGATTTGTATTTGAACATCCCAATCAGACTGGTAGCTTGGGCCACCTGTGCCCTCCAAGCCCCCCTCCCTTGTTTGATTCTAGAACAACATCAATTCTGCAATATCTATAAACACTTGAATGAATACAGGTCGATTCTGCCTATCCCCGCCAAATCTTTTGAGGGGACTTGTGTACAGTTTCCACGCCGAACTATAATTATGAGGCATAAGATGACGAGTGTACATGTCATCATGTGTGCATCAGTGATTCAGTCATTCACTGATTCAGTGCTCATGTATTGATGTATCAATCCACAATGATTGGCATTTCAAAAATTTTGTTCAGCGTTTTGTCGCATTAGTCGTGATTCAAAGGTGAAATGACATCGTTAGTGAAGGAAACAAACGATCTTAGTATCAAAGTCTACGGTATGCTTACCTGTAATCAGCGCTACTTTCCCCGCAAATGACAGTTGTGCCGCCATGTTGTTTCCACCACATTGCTTGGTAGCCTCACCTGCACATATGTGGGGTTCTGGAGGACTGGGGCGGGAATCAGCTTTTGACGTATTTTAGTCTTTGGTTTTACAGACTCACGAGAGAGGCCCTTAATTGAACTCGAATTCTTTTTGATCATATTTAAGTTAGCCTCCAAAAGTAGTAGGGGGAGGGGATGGGGAAAAGGGGGATTACGAGCGTCAAAGGTGCGAGCTTTCTTGGGGGTCTTTCGGCTTATTCTCCGAGATTTTGCAAAATTCGAGTCTCTAAAACGGCCATATCCAACATTTTGAGACAAGTTTCGTACTCTTTTACTAAATACATATTTTTTGCTCGTAAACTTCGTTTTTGCAAAATAAGAAAATAAAAGAAGAACATTCTGCCTTGCATTATTGCATCTACCACTTGGATCCACCACTGGGACCCGGGGAAATGCTCCTCAGGGAGATTTTGAAAATTTAACCCCCCAGGAAGGATGATTTCCCCGCGTTTTAGTGACCAAGTTTGGCGCAAAAGAGAGGACATGCTGTTCAGGCTGTGGCCTCGTTTCGCGACCGTTTCGGGACTGGTTTATTACAAACGAGTTGTGCAAAGAAACTGGGGCAAACTCATTCATAGTATAATCTCGGGATTAAGACTGGCGATACACATAATTTTTGAACAATTTGTTTTATTAAGATTGTCAGGGACCGCGTAGCAACTTTTAAATTTGGGGTGAGGGCACCGTTAGTGATTTTGTATTGGGGGCACGTGACAAATTTTAGTCCTAACCTTATATTATTCTAAAAATATTGGGGGGGGGGGGGGCAGTGCCCCTTGGCCTCCCTGTTCCGCGGTCCCTGAAAGTTAGACTATAACACACACTGAAGGTGTGCGTCTCAAGTGGTAGTTCTGCTAATGTTGTATTTCACTTAAGCATAATATAACTGACAAGCTGGAAGATAACTGCTTATTGCTATGCAAGTCTCGGTAGCACTTAATTTAACTGTAGTAACTCCTAGTACTTTTTGCAGATTACCAGGTCATAAAACACTGTAATTTGTTACGTTTGAAATTGTTAATTTATGGAACTACTCCACCCCAATGGCACTAGCTTTGCTGCCCAACATTTCATGAGAAAAAACACCGAGAAATAAATCTTTGGAAACATATTGTTATTAAAACAGACACCCCTTTCAGTCTTAAGTTTTTTTTACCAGGATTTTGGGTATCTGCAATTCCTTTTTAACTTTTATTTGTCTACTTACACATTATTTTCAGTATTGTAAATAAAATAAATCACCTAGACCAAATAATCCATTGTTTGTACAATTTATTATGTAGAGAATATCCAGAAATATGGACTTCCAGAACAAGTTATACTATTTATTTTCACTTATTGTTCTATTACAAACGAATTGAAGATATTGATCATACATACCTCTTATAAGCCGAGTGCGAGGTCCGTACGGCAAGTTATGGACCGAGTTTTTTCTAGAACAAGTTTTGATAGAAGAAACGAGGAGCTATATGTTGCCGTTCGGACCGAGCAAACGAGGCTAATAAAATGTTCGTTATATGGCTTTGTTTATTAATCTGGTTTTGAAAAGGTGAAGAGGTCCGTACGGCTACTTACAGTCCTGGAAATGACCAATCACAGCACGCAAAATCAGTCAGCCATATCATACCAGGTGTTCGAACCCCTGGGTTATCTGTTACCCCTGAACAAGTTGGTGTCGTGCGTGCTGCTGATTCATTGTAGTACCAAATGAAGAGGAAGAGAGTCCCCGAGTCCAAGCTATCGTACGCTTTCAAAAATATTGAACAATTTTCCCTGTTGCATATTGTAATATGAATACGGGCCTCACCTTGCTCATAGAATATTAGTCACTGTTCTTCTGCTGATAACTCACCACTGTCCATTTCAAACAAATCTTATGCGCTACTTTCCAACCACTGAGAATGACGCCGCACTTGAAGAAACATGGCTAACAGCATTTCAAATTAACGTGCTAGCTTGAAAACATTTTTGTTGAAAATCGTTGCTTATGCTCAAACCATAGCAAATGCCTTTAAATATCTTCAACCCTCCTTTTTCATGTTTATTTTCTTACTGTCAAGATACTCAGCTCAACGGCTTATACCAAGTTTTCTAATCTGGTCGTTCTCTCTCTGATGTCACGCATGTTTCGTGATCCTTACTTTGAAGGGAACTATTTGTCACCCCTAGACCCTGGCACTCGATGATGAAAGACTGTCTTCTCTTGCGTGAACTACGGTCCGAATCCCTTGATACCGAAAATTTCACCTGAAACCAACACAAATATACGCGGATTCAGCTGAAAACATCGCTAACAGTTTAATTGTTTTGATTTCCCTTACAACTTCCATAGACAATATCTGCTGTTAGAAACTGTTATGAAATTTCCTTTACTAAGTCCGCAGGTCTTAAATGAAACACAGGAGGTAACTGGTTCTGTCCAGAACGGTCCTGCTCATGTTTCAGATCCGCTTAGTTCTCCCGCTACGGGCAAATTTATTTTTTACGTCCATTTCGAGATGGCTTACTGTCACAGCTTATTTATTATTCGTAAGTTCATTGCATAGGGCTATTGATGGTTGTTCATGGTTAGTTAGGTTTAGGGTTGGGTCAGGGTTACTTTTGTATAAAATTTAGATAGACATACAAAAAAATGTGAGGTGTTGGCAGCGAAATGGTGGGTTAGTGTAGTGGTAGTGAATAGTGACTCCTGTTTGCGAGTTCCTACACTCGAGACTCGTCATACCCACCTTTCTTCGGCGTTTTTTAACTTCAATTTTTTTTCTTGAAATATTTTAAAATACGAGTAGACCAGTTTTAGCAATGTCGCAGTTCTAACAAGCGTCCGCCATCTTGAAGTGGGCGAAGAAAAAAAATCGCTTCTCCGGTCGGCCGAAGCGTGGGCGTTTGGAGAGTTCCTGCGGTTAAAATTGTTACGTGCGCGCTTTGGACCATTCCATTTAAACTGTCTAGAACCAGCTCTCCACGGCCGGCCAGAACGGACAAATAAAAAGCGACCCCAGCAGTACCTCGGTCATGGCCTGAACAGCCTCCATAGCTGCACGTGTTCGCGTATTCACAGTCCCCATCCGAACCGCCGATGTTCCGTCAGCAAGCGCCATCAGCAAGATCATCTGCAACGAGATAACGAGATAATAGAGCAAAAAACAAGGCTCTTCCAGCTTGATGGTCACAAAATGTAACACCATTCTGAGGCTAGCTTTCTGAGGCCGAATTTGGAAAACTAACCGCACCAGTTTCTGTTGTTATTCTAATAGTAGCGAAAAACGGTAGGAAAACCAAGATTGGTGAGTTTTTCAAAAATTTTATTGGGAACATTTTGAACTGCATTTGTTGACATAGGTAGTTGGCTGTTGCCATGAAAGCCAAAAAAGCAAAGCAAATATCAAAATATAAAACAAAGAAATGCGTCTTCATCACGTTACAGCTACCACCAACACTCTGCAGTAAGGTTAGGTCCCACATATTACGATGAACGATTCATTTAAAGGAAAATTTGGTGATAAAGTAAAACGAGAACAAAACGTCAAAAACTGATAAGATGTCGTCATGAACAGTAGATTACCATGCAGTTAGAACTCCTACGACGTAGCGTTGCAATTCGTTCAATGTTAAGGACTTTATGGAGGAGGCTCTTTCAACCCCACCCCATATATTGTTACATTTATGTTATCAATATTATTACTATTATTGTTATTACTATTATTATTATTTTTATTATTATTAATACTATTAATATTATTATTATCATCATCATTAACATTATCATCATTTTATTATTAATAAGCAAAAAAATAAATAAATAAGTAAGTAAGTAAATAAATAAACAAACAAACAAATAAATAAATAAATAATTTATTTTTTGTCGATAACGTGGGGAGAAGTCGCCCTCATTCCCGAGCCAAGGGCTCATGTTAAAAACACTCGATAGATCATTAAGAGACTAGACCAACGGCTTAACGTCCCTGAAACCTAACTCACCTGGTCTTGCATGAGATGATCGACGCAAGCTTCGGCGCTGAGATTATCCTCAAAGGTACGAACCGCCCTCTCCACAACCTCTTCCCCAGCCATACCTCGGTAAAAAAGATGACTTTAAATTCAGGTCGCTTTCCACTCGTCCCGTCTTGCCGGACCGAACTGAGTAAGTTCTTAAATGGAACGCACTGGTTATAAGAACTGGTTCTGGCCATAATGGCCCTACTCGTGCATCAGAGCTGCTCAGTTTTCCAGCTCCAGTAGGTAAAGTTTGGAGAGTTGTGGCGGGATAAATGTGACGCAACCCTTTGACCTTTCCATTTAAACCAACCAGAACCAGTTCGCAGTTACGGCCGGCCGGGAGAATAAACAAATGGAAAAGCGAGCTTAGAGGGGAGGTATCTACTACGTGGAGACGCAGCAGAGTATGGTGTACAGACACAACCAGTCATACCAGACAAACTTAGGATAGTTTGGGTGCGCGTACTCTTCCAGTGGGGGAGGGGGAGAGTAGCATCGACCCACTTTTTGGTGTAAGCAAAGTCAAGTTAGCTCGTTGCGCAACCTGCCGGTGTTTTCTAACGTTTCTGATTTGACAAGTTAATGTTTAAATATAATATGCTGCAAAAAATTCAGTTAATATATAGATGCCATCATGCGTAGTCTTCCGCAACATTTTGGTCTTGTGAAAGGAAATCCCTTTGTTTGTAAACTGGATAGAACTACATTTTATAACCATCTTGTTACAAACAACAACAACTTTGTTTACTCTTTTGATTGAAATGATAAAGAAATACATGCGTGAATACAATAAATATCTCAGTGAAATTATAAAATTAATAGACTAGAAAGCTAAATGAGCTGCAAATACCTCTTGAACAGCAAACAAACCACTTCAGCGTAAAAGAAGAAATAAAGGAAAGAAAATGAAGTGTGATCATAATTGAGCAAAGGAATAAGTGGTAGACAAAGCAGAACAGTATTTGTGTAAGGTTACAGTTCATGTTGGAACGGATCAAAACTTCGAAACTGAGATTTTCGTAGAATCAAAGTACATGAAATGAACTTCGAATCAAAAAAATGTTTTTCACGACGTGTAAAAGTTTGCGAGATATGACGAACGAAAGTTTTTACCTGAAGTAAAATTGCATGACGCGCGGTGTAATTTAAGAGTAAATTTTTTGAGACATGTTTTGGCTAAAACTACGAAAATGTTAAGGATCAATGCTCCCTCAATTTTTAATCATTAAATTTGGTAAGCTGATAAGTAATCTCACTGTTTTAACTCTCAACCTCACGGCGAGCCGAAATGATTGAGAAGTGATCAAATTCAGTCCGAAACATAGCCTGTGGTATATTCTGTAGTTGCTTGGCTGTCTTTTTTATGTAGGAGCGTTGTGACAGCTCGGTCTCCTAGGCAAAATTTTGATTAATCGACTCTTGATGGCAGAAGGAAGCAGAGATGAGAAACTATTCACAAACTCTAGGAAGGCAACCAAAGTATACAGCAGTGAACAAAACTAAGTAGTCTGAACATTGTTAGTACTGTTAGTGTTGTATTTTCTTCATTTTGGAGCTTTTATGTAAGTCTCAAGGTTTGAGATCCAATTCTTAAGGTTTTTTCCTATTCATTTTTCAAACCTCAAGATTTGGAAGATTCAGAGGTTGGAAGGTCTGCAATGGTTATTTGGGTCCACTTATAGGGATCATTTGTAGGTTGAGTATAGGAGGGGGGGCGTCAGGGTGGCGCAGTGGCATAGACCCTCGCCTCTCACCAACGCGGTATGGGTTCGACTTCCAGCCTGGGAAGCATGTGAGCTGATCTTGCGGTCCCTCTCCGACGTCGGGAGTTTTCTCCGGGTACTCCGGTTTCCTCCCCCCCCCAAAAAAACCTCTAGTTACACCAACATCAGGGCAGAATCTGGATTTGTTTTTCTATTTGAAACTTAATAAAGACTCAAGATTTAAGTTCAAATGGACAACAGCTAGTAAGCAAGGGAGCTAGAAGTTCGTTAACAAAAAATGCTGAGATTTTAAAGTTACAAAACACGACGATGAAGGTTGCCATGCATACCTCGTTTCCAGAGGGCAGTTCCTGCAATATCACAACTCGTAGTGGTTTCTCCCAGGATTCTGAAGGAACAGAACACAGGCTGTCAACACGAGGTCAACTGATGACGTCTTTTGCCATCATGAAACAACAGCAACAGCAACACATTAGTTGACATTAACGACACAACTGCATATGGTTTGGTAGCTTTTCATGACTGATAACGAGCGAATTTTAGAGTAAATGGTGCTCGCGATACAATGGTGTGCTGTGAAAAAACAGAAAAGTTGTGAAAACTCGATTTATCTAAGAGTAGGCCGTTTGTTCGAGGGAACACGGTAAATACCTTTCACAGGCTAAATTGTACGTTTATATCAAACAACGAGATAAAATTGTCAACACATGGAATATGTAAGATGGCATACGGTTATAACACAGCTGAAAAGAGCCTATTCTTTGCACGGCCATAACATGTAAGACACTCACAGCACCCCCTGTCCGGTGCCTTCGGACCGGCTGTCCAAGTCTCGTACGGAACCAAGGTCGATTGGAATCTTTGGGCACAACTGCTTCAAACGAGTTTTCGTTTTTTCCGCCATTACTTGGGCAACCTACAAACAAAAAAAAACAAAAAACAAAACGTTTTCTCAAGACAGTTCATCAAACCGGGGCGAGGATGGAAAAGGAGGGAGGATTCTCGTTGTTAGCTGCACCTGCCTACCAGCTGAATGTAGTGTTAGCGAATCCCACTTTGAAACAGTGAGACTGGTTTTTCGATTTTAGTCAGAAAAACAAAGGGGTGCGAATATTTACAAATTTTATTTTTGGGGTCGCTAGAATTAAACTTACTCCAAAAGGGGTTACCAGAACCTTTCAATAATTGGGGCTCAGTTGTTACGTTAGAACGACACTTGTCCACTTAAAATTGGACTCCGTAACACCACCCTAGTATGCGACTCACCAGCGGTAATTCAAACAACGGGTGATGAGCTGGAATCCTTTGTTGGCAGGAGCAACACTCAAAGCACACAAAAAAGTATTACCATGAAACTCTGTCTGACGATTTCAGTTCGAAAACTTTCGAATACGTTACAATACGTTCGAATATGTTTTTGCACGTTTTAAGAGTTTCCATGTAGTAGTATGTAAGTTTGGCTGTTCAATGTTACGTTGCTAAAGCATTTGTTCATCCATACAAAACAGCCGATGGTTGTCGTGTCCTTCTGCATCTGTTTACATGTTGACGGGAATCTCCTATCTCAACCCTCCCTCCTCATCCCAGATGCCCCTCCATTGCCTTCATTCCGACTGCTCCAACCAACAAAGGATTCCAGCTCGTACCAGTCCTTTATCAACTCTTACTTTGTTGCGCTAGTATAATAGAAAAAAGTCGAAATCGGCTCCAAAGCCAGAAAAGAGCTACTTCATTTGATGTAGTTAGTGTGGTACTGATAGTACTTACAAGAAAATCTTCAGTTGTTAAATGTTTAAAACTGAGTTGATACATAAAAGGTCAAGTATACAGCGCACATGTAAGCCCTGCCTTTCTGTTACATCTTGTGACACAAAGGCCAACATGTTCTCAGCGTCCAGCTAGACTTTTACTTACCCTGATTGGCTTGAGTCCAGAAACAAATGCCCATCCTGATATTCCGGAGAGGAACCCCCAGTTGGTGAGGTTAACAGACTTGAGGTAATCAACTGGTGAAGTGTGCACCAATACTTTGCCTTCCCAGTATGGAGTATAGGACCTGTTCATTTGAAAGCATCGTATGTCCTACATATAATATCTGTAATTGAAATAGGTTAGGTTTACATGTACCTAATTAAGCGAGTCAGAGGTTCCAACCATCCCTATTTTGGTGCAACATCAATGCCTCTATATTTTTACTTTTTAATTTTTTTTACCGTTTTTTTCAATACAATTCGAAAATCAACGTAACATAAATTATTTAAAAAATTGTGCTTTTGAGCAACAAACACGGTAAAAGAGTCAGTAGATTAAAAGAAAAATGGTCTGACTATTCTCTTGAAAAGTGCTTTTCGATCGATCATGCTACTTCGTCTTCCACAATTGGATAATGCGAAATGTAATTTGTAGCAGTAAAAAATTATGTTTTTTATTTAAGTTTGTGCCAAGAGAAAATGTCCATATTTTAAGCTCCAGTGGCAGGCGCAAACAACATTGTGAGGAGACTGTTACATGCAGAGTACGACTGTTGGAAAACACTTTCATCCATTTTATCATTGACAGGGCACAAGCTTTAATGGAAAGCTACACAGTATGAGAAGTAGTATGATGGAGGATAATATTCTACACTATTTTTTAAATAAAGGTATGTTTCTTGATTTAATTTTATGTACCATGATGCAAGATAGATGTACTGGCATTCCTATGGCAGTACTTTGTAGGTTAAGAAGCCTTTGAACCAAGATCAAAAGTCAACACTATTATCTTCAATATTAGCTTCTTACAAGTTCTTGATAACAAAGAGTGATCCACCGACATACCTTTTCCTTATTTCACAGTTGACATCAAACCCAAACTTTCCGATTACATGTCGATAAACCTGTCACATCGAGCAACAAAATTTCAGTTGTTAGACAAAATGTAACGTACTACATATTCTAACAAAAAGGTATTTTTAAAAGGTTACACACAGGAAGCATTAGAATCCAATATACTGTCGGTAAAGGTCACGGATCGCACTAACGCAAAAATCGCGCATTTTTACGCAAAATAATTGAAAAAACATCTCACAATCAACACCGTCCCTTGGACGCAGAACAGACGTTACTCGTTAGATTTCGCATTTTTTATTGTGTCAATGAATCCACGAGCTTTTCGTCGTGGCACATTAGAAAGCCCGACTTGCTAGTTTGTAGCCTTGAAGTGGTAATAATCACACAAGATCAAGAAAAGTTTAAATAACTGCTAGAAATTGCGAGGTTTGACAGAAATGGCTAATGCCTGGAAAAATCCAAATCATAAAATCATTTGTGGTCCCCAAGATACTGTATCGGGTGGGCTGTTCTTCCTCTTGTGAGAGACTTCTTGAAAGAAATCAACAGTGTCACGATGGGCCATTCTGGCAGCTAAGCACGGTCGCACAGATACAAATGTCTCTACGGCAACTTAAAATCTCCGACCGCTTGCACAGTGTCGGACAGATTATAAATAAAGGTATCCAACAAATGCCAGTCATGAATTCACAGATGTCCAACCGTTGTAAATAACGTAACAGCTGCATTTTGCGCAAGAGAATAATCACGCGATGCACAACTGCACATCTGGGCATTGACATACTTTTTCAAAATCTACAAAACATATGCTACTGTATACGAAAATGCGTCAATGTGTAAAAAAACAATTGAATAAAATGTTGGAACTGAGAGCTTGCCGAAATAAATTAAAAACTGCTCTAACTCTTTGACTTTCATCGGAAATGTTTAAATGCCACGTTTTCTCCACTGCTAAGGCTAATTTAGATTCTTGAGTAATAATTTGATAATATTGACACACACATAGTTTCAAAGTCTCCTCACGCCTTCTAAGTTATTTAGCAAACAGTGCACATGTAGAAGACCACCCATAATCATTGTTATTGTTGTTATTATTATTATTATTTTTACTATTTTTATTCTTATTCTTATCATTCTTATTCTTATTCTTTCTATTATTATTGTTATTATCATTATTATTATTATCAAGTATTGCTAGTCCTGTACTTACATTATTGATATAATCAATGTGCAGGCCTTTTAATGAGTGGGTTGTTCCTTTCAAGTCTAGAGTATTGTGTCTTGAATACTGAGGGACTGGTGCAAATGGCAGACACGGAAGAACTCCCTCAATTAGAACACTCATAATCCTAAACAACATTAAAACATTAAGACATAGAATAATAACTTATAATACTAATTACTGATTAAGTAAGAAAATTCTTTCTTCCTTTCAAGATGATTTACTGGTAAGAGTTGTTTATCAGGTAGACTCAGTGGTATTCATACATAATAATTATTCTCTAATATATATAATATATATATTGCACTCGACCAAACTGTATAGTCTTTTAACTTTGGACATTAAATGTTCAAATGTTTCCACTGATCAGTGCTCAATCCTTTCATAAAAACAAACATACACATACAAAAAGATAATTAAAAAATAACATCATAATGTTCAGTAACAACATATTTCATTTGAAATACATTCTTAAATTAAATGTACATAGTGACACAATTAAATACAATAACTGCCCTATATATGGTGCTACTACAACTTGATAATAAAAGTTTACTTAATCAACACTAAACAAATTTACTCTAAGTACAACCTTACAAGTATCTTGAGATATTATTGGTAAGACTAAAAAAACTATTTGTTTATACAAGCATAAATATAAAGCATTTTAATCAGTTACAGCAACGTTTTGTTGATGTTGAACTAAAATCTGTTGTATATATGTATTTTTATTTTATAGGAATAGGGCTTGAACAGGCTCTGCACACCTGAGCAATGAAAGGGGGATGGGGGGCCAGGGGGGTTGGGAGGTGGACAGAATCATTGGGTGGAGGCTTATTATTTAGTGACTTACAGTGAATTGATTGAAAACATTTTTTCTCAATATTTTTTAATTAGCTCTAAAAGTTATCATTTTGAAAAGAGTAATATACGGGCTAAAGTCACTAAGAACCCCCCCCCTCGGCCCCTGAGGAGGTCCCACCTCATATTTAGTAGATTCAAACTTTCCACTTACCCAGGTCTGCCAGCCTCTGCAGTAAATCTGCCACTCTGAAGCTCAGCAGGAAGGAAAGTGACACTGGTCTGTCCAATATTAGCAGCAAGTGTTCCATTACAGACTTGACGTAAAAGGCGTAACATTCTCATATCCCAGGCTTGGACACCCTGTGGTCCCTTGTGTGTCCGAATATTATCAAGTCTCACAGGCTGCCCAAGTATGGCAGAAAGACTAATAACAGTTTTGAGGTAAACTGTGGCCTGATGGGGAAAGCAAAATGGAAAGTTTTGGAAAAAAACCCTTAAATCTACAGTATTTTGGATTTTCCAACACAATGAAGTGGATGTACAGTATTGTAGATTTACAGACCCTCTTGCCCTAAACTTGTCTGTTTTCAGAAAATCACATTAACTTTTATTTGCTTGGACTATCTGTGTTACATGTATAGAAAAATTTTGAATATAAGCCCATGAGTTGACTGGACCATTATTAGGGGCAAACCATTTGATCTTTGAGGGATGGGGGGGGGGGACTTTTGAAAAAAATTTCCCTGCGAGCCACGCTTTCATAAAAAAAAATCCTGCAGCAACTGGTGAACGAAAAAAAATATCCTGCACCACATTCCCAAGGGAAAAAATGTTGCAGCTCAAAAATAATTCCTGCTAGTGTTTTGTATCAAAAAAAATTCTTGCACACTATGGGACATGAAAAGAAATTCCTGCTCACCAAAAAAGCCCCCCCCCCTCCCTCTTTAGACTCTTTTTCTGAACCCACTCATTGACTGCTGCCAGGCAAGCACAAACTCATGCAGTGAAACGTGTCCAGTTGATAAAAAGTTAAAGTGGAGTCATGTTGCAAACTTTGTTTTTGTCTGAACCCCCAAAAAATTAAGTTATAATTTAACAGAAGGAGTTGATATATTACCAGTTTGATAATGTGTTAAGTTTTATTTAAACTTTTACGTCTGAACAGGCTCAATATCAAGAGTCCTTCAATGTTTTAAATTATTGATTACTGTACTGGTAAAAGAATAAAGTTTTAGCTTTAAAAATTTAGTATGAGTCCAATGGCCATCGTAGCCTTGCATGAAAGTGAAAATCTTGAGGTTTTGGGAGTGTGATATAAAGATTCCCAGGAGTCAATTTTGCACTATCTAGAGCTCTTTAAATAATTAAACAAATATAAAACATTTGATGTACCACACTTGCAGGTACAAACCTCATCTATCTTGTACATATTAATCTCTAATGCATTATCAGTAAGCCGCAGCACTTTCTGACCACTCCCTTTCTTTGGTGAGCTCCTCATTATATAATACGTCCCTGTATCCTTATCATACTGTCTCCTTGTGTCAATATTTCCTAATATTGCATATGCCTTGGTGATTTCTGTTCATGAAACAACACATCATTGAATGTTAGATGAGCAAGTTTATGTAAATTGAATGCAGACTATCAATTCAGAGTAAGTATCACCCAAAACTATGAATGTCATACCTAAAAGAACCATTTGTATAGATCTGCTATTGATCATTTCCATACTGGAATGCTTTCCCCCTCACCTCAGAGCAAAAGTCATTAGACATTAATTGCTCAAGTTGAAGCTTTGATATTAATCTTAACATAACATCAACTTTTGATTTGCCTCCTTTACTGGGTTCCAAAACTGGCAGTAAAATTGTGTATATAACCTGAGCTTCTTTATCTTAAATTATTGAATTCACAACCCCCCCCCACCCCCCCCCTACCCAGACCTCTTTTTCTTATATAAGACAGACAGACAGACAGACAGAGTTATTTTATTGGTGCCGTGTAATCAGAAGTTTACATTGGCATTTGGCCAATAAATATTAATTATTATTTTTTAGTAAGCTACTGACATTTGTTTTTATGTATACAATAAA
>JAOBRG010020238.1:0-23301 GCA_027574985.1 Umimayanthus nakama | reverse complement strand
TCAGGGTTGCGAAACTGTGATTTAACGGTCTTCGAGTCTCGCGGGCTCTCGCAGTAAAATCTCGACAACAAACGGTAGCAGAGAAAAAAGACATGTGTTTTCTTTCATAGTACATCAACCTCTTTCAGTACAGAAACTTTAAAGGAAATCCCAATTTTGATCCATATTGAGTGGTCGAAAATTACAGAGACAGCCTCTTAAGTTTTATCGGATACCGAAGGAGAAAAAACGACGTTCTGCGTGGCTGAGAGCGATCAGTCGTGTTGAAGTTCATGGCAACAGAACAGTGTCATGGAAGCCATCAAAGAACTCGCGTCTTTGCAGCAAGCACTTCGAATCTGGTCGAAAAAGCAGCAATCCCTTGTCACCAAACTATTGTCCTAAGTTGTTCTCACACAAAACTCCGAAACTACGACGAGAACGACAGACTGGAGTGAGTAGGAGGCTGTTCACAGATAGAAGTATAAATGACACCGAGTTGGACAGGTATTTATTTAGCAAATTGCACTTCTGACACTGTCATCCTTCAAATTCAGAATTTATTTTTAAATATGGTACTGTGTGTGTGTTTTTATAAACTGACTTGTGTGTGTGTTTTTATAAACTGACTTGTGTTTCTAGTGTGCCTAAAAAGAAAAGCGAGGCTACTGCAGCACAAACTAATGAAAGTGAACATGGACATTCTGCATCTCAATCTGGGTGAGTTACTGCAATGGTCTTACTCTTAGCATTTAGCCTGCAGTTTATCTTTGAAATTATTTTGAGAAATATAGTAAAATGTATTAAAAATTTTGAAGAATATCTGTTTGATAAATCCTTATGTACTTTTTAGCATGACTCGAATACACAAAAATTCAGTCATTTTGTCTGTTGGAGTCTAGAGAAAACTTTGATAATTTGCAGTGCCTTTTGCTTTTTAAAATTAAGTTACACAAAACTTTAGTAGTCATCTTTGTAACTTATGTCTTTGTTCACATTTCAGTTTTGCCATCCAACCAGTTGTAAAACCAAGCAAACAACAGGACCTGGGAGAAATGCTGCAAACTCTTTCACCAGAAATTCGCCTTGCAGTCCTCCATAAAATTGGAAAACTAGAAAAAGAGAAAAAGGAACTGGAGGATATCGTAGAAGAAACAAGAAACAAACTTATTACACTGGATAGCATTAAAGACGATCCAGCGAAAATGAGGTATTACACAGGCTTTACAAATTACGGCACATTCATGGCTCTTTTCCATTATCTGGAGCCAAAGGCAGAGGTTATGAGATATTGGCGTGGTGGACAGGAATCGGCTAAGGAGACAAAAAACTACACAAGCCGTAAAGAAAACAAGTTAAGCAAAGTGGAAGAGTTTTTCATGGTGATGATGCGGCTCCGACTTGGACTGCTAGTTGGAGATATTTCTAAGAGACTTGGAATTTCAACTGCTGAGTTCTCTAAAACATTTACAACATGGATTAATTTGTTATACCATGAATTGACGGCACTGTGCCAGTTTACCTCAAAGGAAAAAACAAAAGAGTCGATTCCTGAACAATTCAAGAACTTTGGACACACAAGAGTGATAATCGATTGCACTGAGCTGTTTATTCAGCGACCATCTTCCCGGCAGACATTTAGTAGTTATAAACATCACAACACATTCAAATTCTTGCTTGGGATAAGTCCAAATGGAGCAGTTATTTATGTTAGCAGAGCTTGGGGCGGCCGTGCTTCCGATAAGCACATCACTAAAAACTCAGACTTTGTGAGCCACATCGAAGCTGGTGATGGAGTTATGGCGGATAGGGGTTTTGACATTCAGGCTGAGATGACACCACTTGGTGCACAACTTATTATACCTGCCTTTAAAGGAAGTCACAGGGCTCAGATCTCCTCTGAAGAAGTAATGCAGAGCAAGAGGGTCTCAGAAGTCAGGATCCATGTTGAACGAGCCATTGGTAGAATAAGAACTTTTCATATTTTGGACACAGACATGAAACTTAGTATGAAGGATATTTCAGAGCAGATATTCATAGTGTGTGCTTTTCTTACAAACTTTCAGTCTCAGTATATTAAGTAGCAAAATAATTGGAGTTTTGCTTGGGATTTGAATCAACCTGATAAATTTTCTGTGTTCCTTTCTATTCAACTCTCTAAGCCCTAAACATACCAATGTTGTATTGCTGAATTCTCCTAAACTCTCTTAGTCTATAGTTTCCTTGTAAAGAGATTGGAAGAATTTCACTTTTCTTCTTTGAAAAATAGCTCTAGGGATCATTTGCTTTATTCTCATTACCTAACAACCTATTTTGTATATTAAACAATGTATAAACAATGGGTAAACTGGCTGAAGCTGAAAGGGTTAAATAAGGTTCTACAACATTCTACATACTTTTAGTTCTGCTGGTTCTATATAATTAATTTGGATTCTAGCCTTTCAAATTCTTAATTAAAATGTAATCATACAGTTTTATCCTTGTAAACAATTTCCTTTTCTGACAGATAAAATTCACTTCTTTAATAGGTAGTTTCTTCTATAATGCACCTTGTTACATGTAGAATATTAAAACTTTATTATTTATGTGTATACATAGATTCAAAAAATAAATGGGGGAAGGGGGAAGTTTGTTTTTTTGTGGTTTTTGCAGATTCCGTGCAGCTTGTATTGAACCCTCTATTTATTAATTTCTCAAAATCTAAGGAGGCATTACAAAGAATAACATACATTTATTACGGTATCAGACAGTTCATAATAGCAGTAACCAATGTAATAAAAGCAAAGTTAATAAAATGTTCAAAGAATAACCCTAATTTTGTCTCTTTTCTTTTATACATGTTGTATAACCTCATCCCCCTCCCCCCCCGTTAAAATAACTTTCAAAATCCTTGAAGCCCTTTTCCTTTAAGTTAACCCCCCAGGATTTGTTATGAACCTGAGGGTATTTAAGAAAATTTAATAACTATCCAAAGCTCTTGTAACTGCTGAAAAATACCAACAATTAAGTCTAGTTCTCCCTTGAAATTCCAGCACTCTTTGAAGGATATTTGAACAGTTCTGGATAAAGTGGGAGTCCACAGAAAATGCGCTTGCTGAAAAGTTCAGCAGTTAAAAACTGCCAATAGAAAGAAAAAAGCTTTGATTTCAGTCCTTCCCAATAAATCTTATCAAAATGCACTCTGACTACTACAATGTCAGTTTTGTTGTTCACATCAACATAAACAACAAAGTCAGTCCACTTGCGTTCGGTAATGCCCATTTGTCCTTGAATCTGTGCATAGTACACATGGTTCTTGTTTACAGTGACAGAATCACCTTCCTTCTTCAGATAAAACTGTTTACGCGAGCAAATGAGTTCTTCAACTGTGCACACTTCCTCCGAATAAGGGCACTTAATCTCCAAAAGACCATGTGTTTCATTTGAGTTTGGGTCACAAACAAGACCATCAGGACTTGCCCAACACCATGGATAACTTGATGCCACAAACAGCCCACAGCTTTCAACCACCACTGCACAGCCGGCCATTGTGGTTGATATAGGCCTTTCTTGCCTTTTCCTCGGTTACAAACCCATGCATTAGTGCAGGGACTCTGCGACGCTTCTCAGGATTCCCAATGGCTTTATATTGCATAATTTCTTTTATTAGATTATCTGGGGGTGTTGTTCTTCTTCGTGCATTCACAGCACCAAATTTTGAAGCTGTGATGCGACCCACTCTATGGTAGAACCACACTGGGTTCTCACTCTGCCCTCGCGTTTGCTTTTCAATCTCTCTTACTTCATTATCAGTTAGGGCCTGTTCCATGGCAAATGTTTTGAAATACTCCTGGTACATTTGGTCACTGAGTTTGGCATCTTGAGGAATTTCTTTAGCAGTAGATTTGAATAATTTGTCTTGAGCCTTGGAGATCTGTTCAGAAAGCCCTTCAGTTCTGAGTTCTGGTGTTACTGGGTCTTGAACTCTTGAGATAGGTGTCGGAGTAGGCTGTTCAGTAGTTGGTTTATGTTGTGTTTGCACTTGGGACTGAAGTTTGTGAGTAGTATCTGGAAAAGGAGCTGGTGTCACTGGGTCAGCCACACCATTTGGTGAACGCCGGAGTGGAAAGCGAGACAACTCTAAGTTAACCATAAATGGACAATGAGGGTTTGCTTCTGACAATGCAGCTTTCAGTTTGCAGACATCTTCCTGCCATACAGTTCTATGATATTGTGCCCTAGGATCATAGTTTTCAATAGTTGCTTTGAACTCAGTCTTGTTTTCCTTGCCATATTCTGGCTGGTAAATTCTGATTTCCTTTAAAGGAACTGGTTCAACCTATAAACAAAGTAAATACATGTAAATTACCTTTTAAGAAAACATTAAGCTGGTTTCACTATAATTATACTTAGTACTATATGCTACAGCACTGGCAATTTCACATTATTTGTGGTTGCTTTTTTCAGCATTACAGAATGGCATAATCAGGACTTTTCTCTCCATATACCAATTGTATTTTAGGGAAGGGCTTATAAAACTTGATGTAAATTACTTTAAATTGAAGTTTTGAGGAAAACAATTTTCATTGCCATATACTAATGACAATTGGTATTATGTTTTTCATCAGTGCCCACACAGGATCTGTCTCATGAAGTAAATACATATGAAAACAATAAAACTTATAGTAACAATTATTACAGTAGTAGGATTTCGATGAGATTTACCAAAGCATAAAGAATTTAATTAGAACAATAGAAATAACAAACCTTGCAGCCTTTTGGCTTTAACCAGGCACATATCTTTTCAGTGCAGGTCTTGGCATTTGGTAGTGTCTGTACCCCATTTGCGACAATGACTTCCAAACCGAACAGAAGAGCTGCTACATGGGTGCAAGCTTCCCCAAGCCTGAAAAAAAAATCAGTTGCAGTAGATAATTAGCATTTCACCAAACAATGAATGTAACAAAATTTAACCCAACAACTTCCGTGGTTAAGCCACGTACATAGTATCACATCTTGTTAAAGCATTAGAAATTCAAAATGATGGCAAATATGAAGCTTTAATTTGATAGCTTAAGCTTAAGCAACATTTGTCAGAAAAATCAGATGTGTGTAACTAAATTTTAAAATAAATCGTGAAAAACTCAGATGATTAGTAACAAACAGAGACAGAATGATTGCAGCCTAGTTAACTTACCCTGCGACACAAACACAGTGGCCTCCATAAACTTCCCCAGAAGATTTGTCCAGGCAAACAATAACTTTGTACCTGTCTGTGGTACTTTATGAGGGCACACAGTCACATCTTCATTAAGAAAGACAGGTGGAGACATTAATTAATTTTTTATATTAACTAACAACTGGTTATATATGTAAGTGCTTGATGTTGGAAAAGGAAGTATATAGTAAAAAGTGATGCTCAAAGTCTGGTAACTAAGGAGGACAAGCACCAACCAACATAGGAAGATAGAAACTATTCTGCATGTGCACTGCTGTTCAACAATCCTATAAATTTTGCGTTTCCATCACTTTCATATCCCTTTTTACATGCTTCACAACGTTTATAAACGATAAAATATCTGGGAAAACCTACAATTCTACTACAATTCTGAAATCACAAACCCTCATCTTCTTCAGTTCTTGCTTGTTCGTCAAAAATTTACGTTTTGATCACAGTTATGATTTTCGAAGGGAAAATAGCAAAGTTATGGGTTGAAATTCAAAACACATCACAGTCTTACCTGAAAAAACAGAAAGGCAGTTTACTGTGACAATGAAATTCCAGGTTGTCGAAATGGCCTTCTTCGAAGAGAGCAAAGGATCTCAAAGTTTTGTAAGCCCTCAAGCTGTCCTGGTCGTATGTTTTGTCCTTTGAGTAAATTAAATAGTTATTTATTTTTTCCAAATCAAAAGCGGGCATTTTCCTGCAGTCTTTGAGCCAGTCGAGTCGAAGCTTGTTTAACGGAGTCACCTCGCTGTACGATTTCTTTAAACTATCATTGAGAAGTTTAACGGGCTGCTGGCTGTTGTCTGCTCCTGCTCTTTGGCTTGTCGTTGCAATGTTCAGAAGTGATGCCACTCTATCCGCTAAAACTACTCTACTGCCACTAATCTCTAAATCAAAATGACGACAAAGCTTCCTTAGTTTCCGAACCCCAAGTTTTCGAAGCTCTTTATAACTCTTAGGGGTTTCAATTTCTTGCTTTTTTCCACTATCGCTCGAATTCGCCATGCCATCCGCCATTGCTCAGAATGAGTTGGCCCGTCAAAGATGCTAAGCCTCGCTTTCATGCATGTTTGTGCGTTCTGCGCATGATTGGGAAACTGGCTTATTGCTTTTTCCCATAAAATTTGTCAAAAGTTATATATTTTTAACTCTATATGAAATTTTTGACGGTGATCACACATCCACAAATAACATTTTGATCTGGTGCTGAACGTGACTCGTGATGAGACAACAAGTCCTCTTGGTCATACAGGAATTCTTCGCACGTTAAGCATGTATATTTTATAGTTTTGAAGCACAATCATAAAATTTTCTCTTCTTTCCCCGCCGGGTCGACCCCAAATAAAAATTGTCGAACTTAATTGATTCAAACGTCGAACTTTACATGCACCTAATACTGGTATTAGATTCGGCACATGTGAAGTTCGACGTTTGAACTAGGCCTCAGTTGAGCATGATGGAGTAGGACAAAGCTGAAAGGTTTACACAATGAAACTTATTAACCAAAAAGTTATTAGTTAACTTGGGTTGTTTCTCACAGCCATGCATCAATCTTGCACAAGAGATGTATTGGCATGGTAGTAAACGAAACTACCTATGAGTAATTAGTTCAAACAGTTTTGTGTTTTAGAGTAAAAAAAATGCTGTTACCCACAGCTATTAGCCCAGTACCTTGACATTTACAATTACTGACAATACTCAGCTGCAGTTAAACAATTATTCAAATAATTTGTTAATTTTCATCAGGCTAGTATATCAAAAGTTTGCGTGTTTTGTCTAAAAATTTTTTTTAGTTTTGTAAAGAAACTGATGACTTAATTATGCTTTGCATGTTCACAAACTACAATTATAGATATATGTGGCTTGAAAAGTGTCAAATAAATTAATGTTCTGTAACCTTAACGACTTAAATGCCAATAGTTTTTAGCACTTGATGCTATATTCCAATTCAACTCATTTTTATTTACTAATCACTAATTATATTATTTATAAACAAAGGGCAAAGATTTCCAAAAAGAAACAGTGGGGCCTATAATATTTGGACTACCTTTTAGTTTGCTCACTAAATATACAGTCGCGCGTCTAAATAAAAAACCCTCAAAGGAGAACACTCAAATGCAGGTATTTACATGCACAGTTATGCTCAATCACAGATACTTACAAGCGTGCATAAATAGATTAATAAATGAATTCATCTTGGTAACCTGAGCAGTTTAAAGTTTCTGGTTTTATTCATCAATTAATTGTACTAAGTTTCAAAGCTCTACATAAACTGGCGAACATCTACATTAAATCTAAAGCTCTAATGTACATGTATAGTCTTTTTGAGCTCTATACATGTACTCATTTATCGGCATTAGTTTTAGATTAAAACGTGGCTTTAAACAATACATGCCTTGGATGATAATTTAATCATTATTAGGTGCATTTGAAAAATCTGTTCATTTGGTATTTTGTATTTTGTGTTTAGAACTTGTTGATACTTACTGTATCAGTGTTGGAGACTTGTTCTTGCTCCAACATAGGGTTCAAGGAACTGTAGTTTTTCCAAAAGCTAAGCTGTCTTCTTTGTTGGGATTTTCCTTGCAAAACCACTTGTTGGAGGTCTTTTGGCCTTTGTGTAGCTGTTCCTCAGAGTGGTGAATTATTTCCTTTGGTTGATTCATATGGAAGTTTACTCTTATGTCTCCACACACTGAACACAGTACTTGAAATGGGTTTAGAACATATAACTTGTTCCCCCATGCCTTCTATTCTCCACTCCTCAATTTGTCAAATTCCAATAGGAATCTCGGGTCATTCCATGATTTGATCACATGTAGCAGTCCATTTTGCATTGAAGCAGCCACGCTTCGCTTGCCTTGATCATCGTGCAGACCCATCTCTCTCTTTAACTGCTCAGACACCACTTCTTTTGGTCGTAGTTCACGGATGCCTGAGCTGAGTGTAAGTCCACTTGTGCGATGTGTCCGCATTTCAATCCTCATTGTTTCAAAATTTGGCAGTAGACTGTAGGCAGCTTCAAAGCCCTCATTGTCATCCAAGTCTACCTCAAATTCAGTGCTTGTGTTACCAGGCAACTTGTTGATAACTGTAAAATATCCCAACTTTTTTTTGTACAGCTGGGCCAGCTTTTCCAGAATTGTTTTTGCCTTCATTTGTTTCTTGACTGGCACCATCCTGTATACAGTTGAAGCATTTGTCCTTACATTCCACATTTTGCTTTGTGGTAGATCTGATTGAATAGGAAAGAATAATTTTTTCATATATTTGGTTCTTTCAGGTCACAGAACTGTCAATGATAAAGTCAAAGAGGAAGGATAACATTTTCAGAATGGGACATAAAAAGTCCAATACAGTAGTACTGTATTTTCTCGAACTAACTCCCCAAACCTTATTTAAAACTGCCGGTGTTAAATCAGGGTAACAAATATAATAGTTATGGCGCTTTTAAATGCAATATTCCTATTTTTTTGACCGATTTTAAGCTGAAAATATTCTTACAAGTGCTCTTATGTTATGGAGATCAATACAGTGCATGCATGTATTCTGCTACATGAAATACGGTGTTTCAGCTAAAGTGTGTTATTTTTTTATAAATAAGCCCCAATATTATTGTAAAAAGTTTATTCTTGTTATATGAAACAATTGGTTGTCTTAGTATTATTCTTTGCTTAAGACAAAAATCGCCGGGTTTTGAACTCTGTTTAGTAGATCTATACTGCACGGTAAAGAAAACTGGAAACGGGTCACCGCGCAAAGCACGCTGGGAATGGAAGATGGCGGCTCCACTTTTGGGCCGGTTACGATTTGTGTGATACAAAAAATGTATTCTTCTTTGGTCAGGTCAGGATAGACTCTGCTGTAGTTAGAGAAGATAAAAGCTATATACCATTGGGCTTCTGGAGGTGACTGACAACTTGAATTTGGAGTTTGGTGAATCTACAGTCCGACCTCTATTAAGCGGCCACCCTCGGGAATTTAAAATGTGGCCGCTTAATAGAGGTTGGCCGCCTAATAGAGGTACAATATAAATTGGATAGGAATGGCAGTAAACATGATTTTATTGACTCGATATAGCAAAATGCTTTTAAAACGTAAACGTATATTATGATAAATGCAATATTCATTGTAACAAAACATCAAGTTCATTTCCAGCCTATGCATAGTTCCATGTAGTTGAAAAATGTACAGTGTCTCGTCGGGTGATAACGCACAGAAAAAATGCAAAACGTCGTTGATATTAGCTGTAGTTCACAGACGATTTATTTAAAATAATCCGTCAATGCTGTTGCAATCACGGTTCTTGTTTTCTTGTTGTTATCAGTTATCATCTTGTATCATCTGTCAACATTTTGCTAGGAAAGATAATTTGCTGGCCGCTTAATGGAGGTAAAAAACCACATAAATAATACACTTGCGACAGCAAAACGGTGGCCGCGGCCGCTTAATGGAGGTGGCCGTTGAATAGAGGTCTTAAGTACAGCAATTTACTGACAAATAAATCGGGACTTAGGAAAGTGGCCGCTCAATGGAGGGTGGTCGCTTAATGGAGGGTGGCCGCTTAATAGAGGTCGGACTGTAGTCTGAAGTTGTTCTGGTCAACTTGGAGTCCAGTCGAGATGTACATCCGATAATAACATCTCATCTGAGCTGAGCTAGTCTTAGCATGCAAAAATCAAAGTTCCAGCAGCTTTTAGGGAGTGGTCACTAAGCATACGTAGTGGGGGGGTGGAGGGTATTTCAAAATTTAGTCATAAAATTTTGTACCCCCTGGTAGGTGTTGCGGTAGGTTTCGTACCCCCCGAAAAGATTTCTTTCAGACAATACTCCCTCATCAGAGTCGGAGTCGTCCGGCTGCAGTGGAGTTTCAGTTTGGAGTCTTGATGACGCATGGTGGGAACTAACAAGTGTTACTTTCTCCTTCTTCCTTAAATTTAGGGGTTTACAAAAATTGTGATGGATCAAGTATTTATCCAGTTCTTTAACCTTTAGCTTCTTAAGTTCTCCTTCCTCAAACAGCTTCGTCCACTCGTATTCCTCATACCTCTTGCTCTCTTGTTCCTGCTGCTGGATCTTTCTTATATCAGCCCTCTTCCGTTTGTTTATTTCTAGTATTTGCAGATGTTGCATATACTTTTTCACCAATATCAAAAACAAAGGCGTGGCCGCAAAGAATGCTGGTTAGCAGGCATCCTCTTAATTTGCATTCAGTAATAGATCCACCAACACCACAGTCTCAAGATTAGTAACTTGCTATATTTCCTACAATCATGGTCGATAACGATGGAACGGCCCTCCCTCCCCCACAACAATGCTGATTAAACGCTATTAAACCGACAAGAAAAAACGCTTTTTTTGTGCAGTCAGATTTCCAACATTAAAAAGGGGGCAAGGAGGATCAAAACCAGACCATGATCTTTGGTTTTCTTTAGTCTTGGGAAGTTTTCTTAGCAGTTTTTGCCCTTGAGGTTGACTGGATGTCATTCCCTAAAGCTGTCTGCCTTCCCCTCGACTTTGTACTTGGCACCGGCGATTCTATCGAAACCCCAGCCTGATCGGGTATGGACGATCCGAAGCCGCTAATATCTTCAATTTCCTGTCTATTTGCTCGAAATTGGAGTTGTTGAGTATCTTTTCCATTTTTTTAGGCGAAAAAATTTACCACGTCTGTACCGACTGGACGCCAGTGCGTTTTGCAGCCTGTTTTCGGAGGGCTAAATTTGACAACTGCCTGGATGAACCTCGCCCCAGCACCCCGGGTATATGGAGCGGAATCGGGGTCAAGAAAAGCTCTACGTCTGTATTGAACACGTCATTCCGCCATTATAGCACGACCTTCCGGCTTTAAAGTGTGACCGTCCGTCTGTTTGATAGGACAGTTCGTCTAAACGATACGACCGTTCGTCTGTATATTAGGACAGTTCGTCGAAATGATGCGACAATTCGTCTGTATAATTGGACAGTTCGTCTAAATGATAGGACAGTTCGTCTAGATGACACGACAGTTCGTCTAAACGATACGACAGCTCGTTTGTATGATAGGACAGTTCGTCTAAATGATACGACAGTTCATCTGTATGGTTGGACAGTTCGTATGTATGATAGGACAGTTCGTCTAAATGATACGACAATTCGTCTGTGTGATTGGACAGTTCGTATGTATGATAGGACAGTTCGTCTAAATGATACGACAATTCGTCTGTGTGATTGGACAGTTCATCTAAGTAATACGACAGTTCGTCTGTATGATTAAACAGTTCGTTCAACGATACGACAGTTCGTCTGTATAATAGGACAGTTCTTCTAAATGATACGACAGTTTGTCTGTATATTGGACAGTTTGTCTAAACGATACGACAGCTCGTCTGTGCTATAGGACAGTTCGTCTGTATCAACAACAACAACAACAATCCTTTGTTTGTACCTTTGGTAAAGTTTACAGTTTCTTTTCTTGGCTTGTTTTTCACTTAAGATTTCTTTGTTAATAATAATACTAAACAGATATCTTCTAGAGAAACTGAGACTATCGAAAATCATAACTAAATGATAGGCATGAACATTTGTGGGTACGGGCCCCCTAGAATGGCAGAGCCAATCGAGCTAGGGTGTGCTTAAAATGTTCAACGACAGAGTTTTGGATCAAAGAAAGCTACACAATTTTGGTTAAGATTGGATTGCTGAGTCAAAGAAAAAGCGAACAATGAATAGGTAAAGAAACACAACTCGGAGAGCTAATGAAAAAGCGAAAATTAACAAGAAAGGCACGAGCATGGCAGAGGCATTTCATTATTGTTTATTAGATCGAATTAGTATGCAGCTAGCTCATCAGCTATCAGTTTTCTTTTAAACGAGTTTCATTTCAACAGTTTGTCAGTTTTTTCGGTTGCACCCCACACTTTTACTCCTGTGAATCGAATGTTAAACTTTCCAAAGTCGGCGCGAGCTTTGGGAAGACAAAAGTTTAATCCAGAAGCTAGCCGAGTGTTATACCGATGTTTGTTCGAAATAGATTGATGTTTGTTCGAAATAGATTGGAAAAAAGTGTTGAAAATTTGCGGGAAGCTCTTTATTGTGGTACTGATGCATTAATAATGCAGTATGTAAAAAAAATATGTCGTTTATTTTGAGTATTTTAAATCTCTTAAATAACGGGGACGACTGTGCGTCGAATGCACATAATGTAATGATTCTCAGTGCTCTTTTTTGAAGTTTTAGTAAGGGTTCAAGAGTGGTGGAATAATTATTGCCCCAAACTAGGATTCCGTAAATTAAATGTGGTTATATTAAGGAGTATTAAAGTTGTTTTGAAGTGGTTAGATTGATATCGTGGCGGATTTTTGACAGGGCAGCTAAATTTCGTTTCAGCTTTTTACAAATTTTTTGAATATGAGTTTTCCAGTTAAGATTTGAATCGATGTGGATTCCTAAATACTTAACAGAATTTTCTTTTTTTATTAGTTCATTTATTTGTAATTTTACGGCATGGTTGAATTTTTTCTGAGGATGAAAAATAACAAAATTTGTTTTTTCTATATTTAATGAAAGTTTATTTGCACAGAGTCACAGACGAACACTTTTTCTGCACGGTGTCAAGGTTCGTCTCTATGGTGTAACAGTTCGTCTGTATGATGGGACAGTTCGTGTGTATGATACGACGTCTTATTACGTAACACGACCTTCCGGCTTTTCAGTGTGATAGTTCGTCTGTTCGTCCATATAATAGGACAGTTCGTCTGTATGATACGATGTCTCTTATCATTTCACGATTTTCCGGTTTTGGTGACAGTTCGTGTGTGTAATACGACGTTCCTAGCACAACACGTCTTCGAGACATGAAAACGAGGTCTCGATGCAAGGGATTGTGGAACAGCTAGTTTCTCAAAGATGGCGGAAGAGCAGCTGGATGCTGTGGCTAGAAGTTCCAGTTGTGCTCTATGTTTGATGCAAACTGGTTGCAAATTTACGGATTTTCCCAAACTGCTATGACATATGAAGATAAACGACGGACAACCAAATCTAATCTGGTCAACTTTTTGAAAACGAGTATAGTAACAGCTAGGTTATAATTTGCAACTGCAACTCTTCATCATCAAACCACTGCGAAACATATAAAGTATGTAAATACTAATAACATGTCTTACAAAATGTTAGAATTACCTTTAATTGCTGCCAGAACAGTTGGGTCAATAGCTTGAAACTCTTTCGTTCCACTGATGGTCGACCTTTCAAGTACAACTTTTTCTAAAATCGTGAGGGCACGTTTAGTGTGCTTTTTGGCAGAAGTGGCACGAGTGTATGTGGTTGCATCCATTTGTACGTCGGCATAACCACCAACTGAAACTGAAAAGACAATAAATCGTTTGAAAGAGAAATTGAGAAAAAAAAGCACTAAATGTACGTAAAAATGTTAAACAAACAAGTTCACAAACTTTTAAAGCACCGACATTTGTCGTGAGAAACGTGTTATGTGATATCAAACAGAATAACGACGTATAGCTGTATCGACATAATACTAATACCGAGTGTTTACTTGATTAGGTCCCTTACAAAGTACAGTTTACTTACCGACAGAATCATTCGTGAAGGGCTCTGTTGTGTGCCCTGGCGGGAGACCTGGTACTACTGATAGCCGGTTAACAGCTGATTGAGGCGGTTGTGATCGGAACGCTCTAATGTTACTCCCAAACGATGTCGATGTGTGAACTTGGGACCTGTCTTGGCTCCAGGATTTCGAGAATTCGCCTCATCACGTCTCCCTGCCTTGTCATTTTTTATCGACGCTCACAAGCATCTTTCGTACTTCATTAATTGCATCGAAGACGCGATCGTTCGTGCCAAAGGGCATCTGACCCAGAAAGAGCAATGATCAAAATATTAGGGCTATTACTTGTTACAGAATCCTAATGTATACTTAAAAGGGAAAGCTAAAGCTTAGTTTTGACAAGGACGTTCGTCTCATTAAATGGCAATCGCAACCACGATACGCTTTTTTTTTATAAGAGCCAGTCTCTTTCGGCTGAGGCTGGGCTGTTTTTATCTTTTTGGCGATTTTAGCCTCAAAATATTCTTAAATTGCTCTTATTGCCCGATATTTCTGAACTGAGTTGATAATGATAATGTTTTTAAAGTGCCTATATCTAAAAAGTTCAAAGACACCATTTACAATTAAAATTAAGTTAGGTGTTCAAAAAAGGAAAAAAAAATCTTAAATAAAAATGTTTAAAGTCTAGATCTAAAACATCAAGGCTGCAGCTGTTCTGAATAGAAGCTGGAAGCTGGTTCCACAGTTTGGGCCAAGAAACTGAAAACGCACCGTCTGCGTGCCTCGTTCCGCCCTTTATTGCGTTTTTGGGGTGAATAGTTTGAAGGAGTTAGCAGATCGTAGGCCAGGGCGCGTCGTTCTTCGACAGATTAGCTCGGATAGATATTGAGGACCGTTTCCAGGTATGCATTTAAATACAATGTATAATAGTTTAAATTGGTTGCATGGAACAATAATGAAAGTTGCGATAAGAAATACGTTTTTGCTATGGTTTCATCCAGCGGTATGAAACTTGAAACTGTCAATACAGCGTCCTCGAAGTCCGCGAACATGCCCGATGACCCAGCTAATACATTCTAAAAGTCTTTGAATAGGTTGAACAACTTTATTAAATTTATCTGATCAAAATTTCAGATACTGATCGCTCATCTGAGCCATAAATGATCTTTCATCAAGCATGCTAAATTGTATTGTGCTGTCGACTCACCATTGCTGTTGTGTCCTGTACGGGCAGTAGATCGATAGCACCCGCGATCATATTTCCTGTTTCGTTCACGTTGCAGAATTCATCTATCATCATGCATGTATCAGTGAAGAAGTCATCAGGTATTGAAATAGTCTTATATCTGGGTCTGGAGGTTCTGGTATCTCTGCTGATTGTGTCTGTGGGCGTAGAAGGGATGATAAGGTCCTTAAACGGAGACGGGTGGCCGGACCACTGGTTCCGTAACGGATGGCTGGATCATTGTAGATCATACGGTCCTTTATCCTTTTTTTAAAAATAAATTCCTTTATTTAATTTTTGTTATTTCTTTTTAAATCGAGTTATTGGAGACACTGATGTCACTGGGTCATGACTCAAGTGTTAGCACGTAACCAATCAGAATTCCTTTAATACCTCATCCTGGTGGCAAATCAAAACAAGCGTTTAAACAAAATGGAATAACGCGTGACATCGACAGAGACCAGACATGCCAGAGCTCGGTTGAAATGAACAAGCGTTCAGATCAAGACAGGTGCAGACAAACCACAAAGGTCATCATGTCTTGCTTTTTGCACTCCTTTCACAGTTTAAGTTTTATCTTATTGGAAAATGATTCATTTTTTTCTGTCATTTTATATACTTTCAAATGTTCTGAAGTATCACTGCCTATTTGTCGATACTCACGGGAGAATTTTCAATATGCTATATTTTCCTTAATACGTTGAGCTGCAACTCGGAAAGAGTTATCGTTTGACTTTGTCACGTATCCACGATTTCACCGGTGCACACGGTGTTTTGATTCTTAAGTTTGTTCTTCAAACACGTGTATCAATCTTTAGCGTTTGTTGCTCAAATACAAAGGATACGCATATGCTAAATATAGGGGAAAAACGTACACTGGGACAAGTCTACAACAGGTAAAGCAAGGTAGACTGTCGAAAGCCAAAATTTTTATTGTTGTTAAATGTACAATTCCATTAACTTACCAAGATGTTGATGCTCCTCTATTTTCAAAATAGCAGTAAGTTTTTGTCCCAACAGGGATTCCATTTCATTAAGGATTGTAATGACTAAATAAGAAAAATGTTATGTTTCAGGCTTGTTATACATACTTTAAAAATCATTTCAAATTTCGTTTATTTTGAATTTACAGAAAGTGCTGTAGTTCGTTCGTTTGAAACGTACATGCATGAAAACCTATTTTAGATAAACACGTTGTCCGTTGTCTTTTTTCCAAAATCCTTTATAGAATCAGACATAACTTTTGCAAAATCATCAGAAATCGTAAGTGTTAACTAGTTCTTGTGAAAATTAAAGACGCAGGGTTCTCTTTAACACAACTATTGAAAATGAATATCAAGTAGATTAGTATTGAAAAAAAATGTGTTACTCTAGTAACTATCCACACAAGCTTTCGATTTTTTAAACTAAAAAAAAGGTTGGAATTTGTTGGCTGAGCTTCTTGATGAGTTAGGTAAAACTAGCTCTATTATTTTCCGACGTATCTTACAACAATGCTTTTCCAATAAAATGAAAAGGGATTTTGGATAAATCGTTTTGTTTACCTTCTCATTTCCCATAGCTTTGAATGCGTTGCTTCCCGCTCTTGCTTGTTTTGCTCTAGGAGTATTATAAATAGAATATTCAGAAAAGGAATTCCTTTTTGCACAAATGTTTTCCTCTTGATCTTTTTGTTACATAGTGTTACTAGTGTATCTTTAATAACAATATAAACTTTTAGATTTTTGTGTCACCAGTAGTCAGTAGTGACTTTTCCAAGTTGGCGGAACTCCTTGATGTACCTCTGGGAAAAACGGGCATAATTTGTCGTTTTCTAAAAAGTTCCAAGTCATTTATTTTTTTACCTACTTTTGTTGCTTCAGTAGCTACAAATAATACTCAGTTCGTGTTTGTTGTTGGCTACTTCATAGACAGATAGTTTGACGCTGTTCTCAAATGAGTGACCATTATAATAGCTATGATGTTAATGATGATGATAATAATAATAATCATAGTAATAATGGTAATATAATAGTTAATAATAATAATAAGAAGAAGAAGACAATAATCTCTAAAAATATTACCAATGGGCGCGTTTTCTTACCTTACTACAATACTGCTAGTTATAAGCACATAACGATCATCTAAGTAAGGTATGAATAATCGCAACTGCATACGTCTATAAAAATTATCTAAAGTTTTTGTTAAGGAAGTCTTACCTATATATTATATTTATAACAAAAAAGAAACTATAAAAGCCCTAGATGTTTACATACATTCTTTAATTCGCCCAGAGCAGACACTTAGAACTGTTTTATAGTAAATTGACTTCGCCTTGCAAACCAGGTATACATACGATTACACAATTTAGCTGAACTATACGCTACATGCACAATGTGCGGTTTAAATTTGTTAAGTTCCGTGGTTACGCGTTTGTGTACAAGTTATAAAGTGCATTGTTGGGGGAAGGGATGCTCTTTCAAAAACGTGTTGTATGTATGTTTTTACTAGATCGGTTGCAGGTAGTTCTAAGTACCACTCTTACCTCGACTGATATCTCGACCCGTGGGATAAAAATATCGATTCTTTTGTCATTGTTTGGACTAAACGCCGCCCACTAACGTGTTTTTTGTATTATACTGCACACATAGTCACGTTTTGAAAATTGCTCGGCGTTTCCCTCGATAGGCTTTCTGCCACCTTGACATAGAAGAAGAACAAGGTTCAGTTTTCGTCTTCTAGTATTTGTGCCACGGAGATTTTATGAAAATAATCTTTGCTTGTGTTACATTAAAAAGTTTGCATGTAGCGCTGAAACTGTTTTGCAAAAAACATAAATCATTTTTAGGCTGAAAAAAATTTGATATATACCTTTAGCACGAAAAGACCACAACTTTCCGTCTGTCTGAGCTGCAGGCTGTATGGATTTGTATCTCCAGTTCGTGCATCCAAGACGAGGGTAGAAATGATCCAGGTAAATCCTTTGAAAAAATGATGATACGAAATAGTTATGAAAAAGTTAAGACAGTTATGGGTGAGTGAGTCAAAATACTCCACGGCTTTGCGTTATATAAGCCATCCGTTTACTCATTTCATGTTCCTTAAGAAAGATGGACTTTCACCAACCTGTGGATCATCGTATGCTAATTTCTTCCGCCTGATATCCACAACCTGTAGGATATAAGAAATTTAAGCGTCGAAGAGATCTTAGCTAACTGTAAAGGCGCGAGGGGTAATTCAAAAGGTGTTAAAATAAACCGACCAAAAGGACAGTGGGTTTTTATTCACAGCCAAGTATTTCGAGAATTTCTGTCATTTGAAAAAGATAGTGTCAATTTACTTTGATTAACTTTCAGATTTGACCAATCTAAAACGTACGTAACGTTTATTGGCAATCCCTTCAATCTTAGTACTTTCCCCATATGGATTAGAAAAAGAAGTAAGTCACTGAGGCTCGTCCATAGAAAGGAAATAAAATCAAGTTAGATAGGACAGTTGTTAGACCCCAACAAAAGAAAGATCGATTCAATGACTTTTATTCTTCCAGATCCAGACAAATTATTTGCGAGGCAAAAAGTTCATTTGACAATAACAAGTTTCCAAACAGCATTAAACGATTCTGTTTGTGAATCATAAAACAGAAGCATTAAAGTCCCTCTGAAAACCAGCACTCTCTAAACCGACAGTGATTTAGAAAACATAAAAAAGCAACCTTACAATTTTTTTTAAATTGAAAGTTTCAAACTTTACTGTTCTTTTCCATTTCGGCATTTTGGAAAATTTTTTTCGAGGTTATTTTCAGTCGTAGGTAAAAATAAGAAATGTGGGTTACGATACGACCGGAACCCTGCAAAAATCATCAAGACGTTGTTGCGTTCGACGAAGGAGAACGGCATCCTAAACTTTACATGCCGCGAGAAATCTCGATTTTCTGTGGCTGTGTTCCATTGTCTCGATCTCATGCTAACGCAGAGGACCCGGATTAGCACGACGCGTGTCGGATCTCGTTCTGGATATAAAGTAGAGTCAGTGGAAAGAAGGTGCTTCGTGTGGTTTAACAGCCTGCAGGATGTTAACAGAACTAGCAAAACCTTTAGACAGGACCCTCAACTATCATTTAACATGAATAGTATACATTCAGAAAGAGGACCATCACTGTGATCACAGACAGCCACCAGAGTTCGAAATTGGAGCTACGCCGAAAACTAATAAATACGGTGGCTGACATGTAGTAGACTTCTTTGAAAACTAGTACCGAGAGCCTGGTAAGAAAACTTGCAATATTCTTGGATCATTTCCTGCATTTTGTCGATATTTTTAATAGAGACGAAACAAGACAAAACGCCAAAACAATCTGCAACTGCTGCCAGTAATTGCATATGCAATATCAATGTTCATATTCCGGGTCATATTATCTCACGATCTATTTCTTGTGTTTGATACAGCTCGACCCCCGAACTTGAATTGGTGAAGAGTTATCGAGTAACGCTTTACCAACAGAAAAACCAAAAAATACTGTTCAACTTTCAAGCTTTCAGAAGAAGTTCTAGCGTGCATTTGCCATTAAGCCTTCCAGTTTCCGTTCCGATGAATTTCAAAATGTAAGCAAATTTGTTCTGGACTGGCAGTCTCTTGATAGTTGCGAGATTTAGTAAAACAAATGAAGTTACTGAGTACAAGCGTTATCGAAATATTACTTTGTGTGGTGGGAAGTTTAAACCAGTTAGATGTTACTAACATGATGCTGTGGTGTAGTGTTTCAAACTTGCAAACTTCGGTTTCAAAACGTATGTGATCCATTTTGAGTTCAAACAATAGTCATGAAGATAGCTTTCAAAAATCAACTTTAAAGAAACTAATCAATCATTAACGAATTTCAATATCGTGTTCTTGTTGTAAATAACAGCACGAATTAATCCTGCCTAAAACCAAGCGTTTATTAGACTAGTTGCCTAGTGAAAAAAAAATTGTTGTTAGTCTGGTCATCCCTGCAGCCAATACATCAATTTTTTAATGACATCGAACGCACTACACTAATCTGTGATTACTTCTAGTACGTTAGTATAGGTATTGCCCTTGATAGATAGATACTTTATTTTTTATTCAAAACACGGTAAAATCATCAGCGTAATACTATAAACAAGTCTAAAAACTTTGATAAAAGGACGTTTACAGACACTGGTTTCCATGATAGGTCTGGAAAAGGTGAAAGAGTTCTTCTTTTAAAGATTGCGCGGGAATTTAGATTTCGCACATCATTTGGTAGGTTGTTCCAAATTTTTGCCCCACTGTATTGGAAACTTGATTTTCTATAATTCGTTTTAGGTAGAGGAAGTGCCAGTTTGTTGTCTGTATCCCTTAGGTTATATCTAGAGTCACACTTAACAAACAGGTCCTCTAAATATTTGGGGAAAAAACCTTTGAGAGTTTTGAACAGAGCAATGGATAATAGTCCTATTCACGGTTCCCGGCGCCATCTTGGAAATGACGTAACACCGGCATGAAAACGAAGCGAGAGTTGTCTCATTGAAACAAACATTGCAGTGACTTGGTGCGATCATCAATCATCTGGCTTAGAATGGCACTGATTTTCAAAGATTTCCGGTTGGAGTCTTTAGAAGACATCCAAGAGATGTCTGTAAAAAACCTCGTAATGTACTCCGAGCTTATAAAGAAAACACTGCGGGAAACAAGGCCGATCTCGTGCTGAAGGTCTACGCCATTTTGATGGCCCACGTGCATCCAAACAACTCGGGTTCAGCGTGAATTGCAGAACAAAACACAACTGAAACGGCTCCTGCAAGCTTTGTTTATCGAGAAATATTGCAGCATGTGTCACCGCTAGGCTGGAGTGCCGATCTTCGAAAACTACCATCACTCAGCTTTATACAGCTCTACGACTACCTGGTAGTGACCACTCGCAAATATCAGCACATTGTCCTCAAAGGCACCAACTTCAAGAAGCTTAAGGCTTATCAGTTCTTCTTCGAGGGTCATATAAAGACCCTAGTCTAAAGAATATAATAACAAGGTTTACGTGAAAGCGGCTGTTCTTGCTTCAAGGGAAAAAAAAGAAATACAGCGTTATGATCGAGTTCTCAAATAGCGGTGACATCTTGCGCGCAGTGTGCACGTGTCCTGCCGGACTTGCTGCCGGAGGCAAGGGGAAATGTAATCACACTGGTGGAGTTTTGTTTGCTATTGAAAACTTTTGTCACAGAGGACTAAAAACCCACCCAGAACCACTTTCTTGCACTTCAAGACTATCAGTTTGGGTAGTCCAAGGAAATCAGAGTGTCACAGCCAAACCTTTGGATCAAATTTTGATCCCTAAAATCCGTTTTGGGAAGAAAAATATTCGCGCGACCCAAAAGGTTATCAACTTCGATCCTCGTGCAGTGTACGAAAGAAATGTGGACCACGACAGAATCACTCAGCTATGCGAGTCCATGCAAAACTGCCTACCAATGAGCATGCTGTATCTTTTTCATATTATTCCTAAATATTATTCCTGTCGATTTTATTGTATATTTTCCTAAAGCGTGCACAACACCACCAACTGTAGACCAGAGGCAGAGCAGTGAAGCTTGCACAGCTTATGATCACGAGTTTATGGCTGCATTCAGTGACTGCTATGACATAGCAAGTGAAAACTTTAAAGAGCTTGTAGATGCCCATGTCTCTAGTGTGAAGATATCTTAAGAGGAAATTAAAACTGTAGAGAGACAGACAAGGGGACAACACAAAAATAATACATGGAAAGACAAAAGAAAGAGTTTTACTAACTGCCTCAAATTTTGGCAAGGCTGCCAAGACAAAGGTTGAACCAAGCAACAAATTAAAATCAATGCTCTACTCCGATTTTGTTACCGAATCTGTTTTATATGGCAGAGAAAACGAGAAAAATGCTGTGACAATGTACTTAAACAATGCAGCTTTGGAAGGTGAAAAGCTTGAAGCAGAGGAACCTGGTCTAATCATTTCCTACAAAAAAAACATTTCTTGGAGCAAGCCTAGACAGAGTAATAACAGACACCACAACTGGTCAAACATGGGGTTTGGAAGTAAAATGTCCTTTCAGCAAATCTGTTATGACAATAGAGGAAGCAGCAAAAAACAAAGTTTTTTGTGAAACAGGTCGAGGAATCAAAATTTCAGTTAAAAAGAACTCATGACTATTTCCTCCAAGTTCAAGGTCAACTTTTTGTATCAGGGCTGTCATTTGTCGATTTTATTGTATATTTCGGGGCTGACCGCCCCATTTATGTTGAGAGAATCTTTTTAAACACATTACTATGGCAAAGAGATATTCTTCCCAAATTAGAGTATTTTTATAAAAGGGCACTCTTTCCTGAAATACTGACAGAAAGAGTGAAGCGTAAAAAAACACTATAAATATTCATGGAGGCTGGATTTCCTACAAAGATGCAGCTAGAAAATAATGACTGTGTCTGGTATGGAGTTTATTACTGAAAAAAAGATTGAATTGAAATATTGATATTTTGACGTCTTGAAAGGTAAATCACTCTGGCATTATAAAAGAGACATTTGTAAGTTAAATGCTAATATGCTATATTTACATTAATTATATAACCCACTATGTACAACCTAAATGATGTAATTAAATTCCAAACACTGGTTACTGAATTTCTGGTAATCTGATTGGCTCTCTACACACGGTACAAGTCCTATATATTGCTAAAGCAAGTTTTCGCAACAGTATGAAGAGAGGGATTTTACATTGGATGGCATTAAAGATGATGACACAGCCGGTTTGTTTTACACAGGATTTCAGAATTACGAAGCCCTTATAAATCTTTATAAATAAGTTGAACCAAAAATTTGAAAAACTTCAGTACTGGAAAGGGGAGAAATTCAGCCCTGTCAAGAGGACCCAACAAAGAAACCAGGCCCCCATATGTTGAACCTGTAGCTCAAAAACTACCCTGTAGTTTTTCCAAATATGGAAGCTATCAAGTTTAGAATGGAAAATTTTCTCTCAAGAAGGCCGAAAACTTGAGTCTGTAAAAAGAAAATTAGATATATTATTCAGTGTTTGGTATTTAACAAAACAGTTATTCCACTCACGCTTGTTGGATATGAAGTTACATTACTGTATTATAGCCAACTCGGTGCTCCGCAACTCATCCGCTATCTAAAAGCTCATAGCATTGGGGTATGATAAAAGAATATGGTTTTGATTAACTACTGTAAGGGAGACTGGGACTGAACATGATGGCGAACGGTCTCAACTAACTCAAGCTCTCCAAAATGGGCTATTGAGAGAGTTTTTTCTCTTTTTAATCGGCTTTATGGCCGGTGGACGGCGAAGAAAAAAGAGATCTCGTGGAAGCAGCAGCTCAAATC
>JAOBRG010020127.1:0-23311 GCA_027574985.1 Umimayanthus nakama | reverse complement strand
GTAGATATGATGACAAATGAAGGCGTGAAATTCATCACATTCCTGTCTAAATTTCCCCTAGTGCGACCCGGGCCTTATACTGAACTATTGTTAAGGTGACGTCGGCTGTCAGTTCTCAGATATAATAATTAAATAACTAGAATGCCAGCGAGAAGGTATGCGCTACCTCGTGCAAAGTATGAGTTTTTAGTAGTTTTTATTTACATAAATGTACATATAAACATTGCTCTTCTCTACACCTACACGCGTTTTTTATAAGAACAATGAATCTCAAGTTTGCCCAAAAATTAAGAACAAGCTAAGAACATTAATTTTAAACGGGAACTCAAAGCTGACATGGTTTTAATTTTCAGCTATTTAGCTGAGTTGCGGAGGTGGGATTTCGAGTGTCTCTTGTTTTTTGATATAAAAATAGTCTCGAGAAAAAAGCTTTAAAAGTTTTGACGCCCCATCAGGCCCAGTTCAGGTGAAATTCTTGTTTCAAGATCTCGTTTTGTGTATGAGATATCACATTACTTTTTTTCGCTACCTTAAGGCTTTACCCTTTGATCCATCAAATTGCTAACAATATCATTTTGGCCATTTCCTTCGCTTCTAAACTGAACAGTAACCTTACTTTCTTACTTGCTGAAGTTGCAGTTTTGCTGATGAGCGCTGGAGTTTTATGATCTCCTTTGTCGGCAGACCATATACAGGCCCGGCGGAAACGGGCCGGACTAACTTTTGAACTTGGTCGTATTTTTTTTTTTTTATTTAAAAAAATTGATTTTTTTTTAATTAAAGGTGTCTACATTAATGAGGCGACATGTGCTCAAACACGTCAAAGAATTGCAACTTTCGTTTGAAAACCAATTCAATATTTGAATATATCCATTACTCTACTGAAAGTAATGTCAAGTTGCTGCTAAACACATGCAATTTTCACCGTCCGTTTCGGTTCATTTTTTCGTTAATTCTCTTTGAGAATGCGCGAAAATGTGCATTTTAAAGACTCTAAACTTCAAAATTTCCCCGGGGGAGCATGCCCCCGGACCCTCCTAGTGTACTCGCGCCTTCGGCGCTCGAATGAATTTTAGCCGGACCAACTTTGAACTGCTTCCGCCGGGCCTGATATAGTAAGTTGTTACAGTAATCTAAACTTGATGTGGTAATTTTCAGTGTTGTAAAACTTTTGAGTCGTATCTGGGCAACACCTTTACTTTTGTGAAGTTCACGTTCATAAAGAAAGCTTCTTACTACTCACTTACTTGGAAAGCTGATTTTTATGTCATCAAAAAGATTAACCCAAATGAAGTACGGAAAATACGAAAACAAAGTAATGTATTAAAGAAGGATTTAAAGAATTTACGCCACTTTTCAATCGGGCTTATTAACTTATGACATTTGGACTGTATAAGAATTCTGTAATAAGTCATGAACAAGTTTCAAGACGAGAACGTTTCAAGACAACAGACGTAACAGGCCACTTCTTCAATCATGCGCAGAGCAAAACTCTTTAGACTCTGGTGGCCACAATCCCTGATTACAACATTCTGTGACACTTTTGAAGTCTTGTTGTTTATCTCTTTCAGTAATTATTGATCTTTTCACTTTCTTCATCCAATCTGTCATGTTTACAGATCGTGTGAGCCGGCCAGCTGAAACCCTAACCTTGTTCTGCATATGAGTGTGAAAGCGGCCTATTACAGGTTTGTTGTAAACAGTGCAACGCAATGAAAAATACGCAAACTGCTTTTATTGCTCAAGGTGCACACTTTCAAAACTTGTAAAGTGGGCATTAAACGCAATACACTGTATCTGTAAAACGGTTCGTTTGAACAGCGGTATACTTACAGAAAGTTATACTGCGCATGCTCACGATCTTACGCAAATCAGTTGTGATTCACAAAATATGGATAAGCTTTGTAGTAAATGTTTGAAATGGTGATCATTTACAACCAAACCTTTGGCGTAGGGAGCAAATCATATATAATTAATTTTATCAACAGTAACTGTACTTTGGTTTCCAAAAATGCTGTAAACGAGCCTGTGGTCAGTAAAATCACTTGGTGAAATAAAACAAATCAGGACACGTGTAGAACTTTGACCAATTTTAATTCAAAAGCTTTTTGCATAATACATCTTCAATTGTAGGCACGATTTTATGAAACAAACCCATTTGGTCTCATTAAAGTTCTATTTGCGATGATATTTTGCGCACGTTTGATGTTGATTTGTTTATGTTTCTATCAACCAATCACGTCTCAAGCAAGATTACAAAAACAGCTCACTTGTGAATATAAACATGTTATCAAAGCTGCTTGTAGCAGATTATTCATGCCACTTTTATTCAACACCCAGTAGTAGATAAGTTGCAGCGACACTTTGATTTTTGTACCTATTACCTTTGTAGCCATACTGTAGCAATATAATTTCAACAAATTCAAATTACACTATATTTGAGAGTCGTCTAACACAGACAGTATAATATAAACTATAATCAACACAACTAAAGGGGCGCTTCAGCACATTCAGATAGCCTTGCAAAAAGTTAGGGTAAAGGGGAAGGTTGATTTTGTTCTGTCCTTCGTTGAGTTATGTAAAAATGTTACTGCCTTGGAAACCTAAGAGCGTGTCCCTTGATTCTTACGTTGATACTGGTTGAATTAGGATTTGATCAAAGTTGTTGAGCTTAGAGCCCTAAACACAAAGAGAAACTTTCCCACTGTGAATGCTGAAAATCAGTAACGATGTTGATCAGTCTCCATCGGGGTCTGGGTCCGAGTCACACGTGCCGCTCTCGTCGTCTTCTTCACTGGAGCTCCCATTCTCGCCCAAGTCCCTCTCGGAGTCATCTTTGGCACTTACTTCAAACAGCTTCATGAGCTCGAAGAACCGCTGCCGAACCTGCGATGAAACAACAGAGCTGTCAAATTATGTGTTTCTGGAAAACGAATACAACAGTCAACTGAAATTTTGGGAATGAACCAAAAAACGTTCCTTGCCTCGTCTGCGGATTTGTTCTCCAACAACTTAGCAACTCCTTTGAATGTCTGGTCAGATGCCCCTTTCTCTTGACATGATCGGAGGATCATTCGGTCATCTTCCCTGCATAGATTAAACAAGTAAATTTTAAAGAAAAATTCGACAAAGCACTTAATTGCTTGACAGTAAATCTCATCAAACCGATTTTAAAACGAATCCTTAAGGGGGTTACAAGGAGTAAAACAGCTTTACGGCTCGTACCTACTCTCAAGTACATGATCTGATGGAAAACAGGTAATGTGTCTAGTTGTTATTTTGAACAGGGTTTGCAGGTCGTTCGCTAAAATCTTAAAAAAGGTACAAAAAATTGACATATTATCAGAGTCAGGGCTTATCGAGCAAAGGTGACACCCCCTACCAACAAACTGGTACACTACATTTCCTGCTAGTGCCGGAAAAGATGAAACGTCAAAGTTACAGAGGACTTAAGCTGGTCGTTCACAGTGTTTTGAAAAGAAGCTTTCAGTGTTAGCTGTGTGCAGAATCATGTTTTCCCACCAAATCAGGATTAAATAAAAAGCACACTTTAAAATAAGACTGCACGCGCGTTCGCTTAATGTTCGGTGAATCAACAAAAAGTCCAGAAGTTCGGTTCGCGTTCGGTCGGCCTGATTTCGTTTCAGATCAAACGACAGTTGCTTCACTAGGGATCTGTCGTTATTTGGCACAACTGTTCTTTGTTCGTTAACACGTCTTCTGCCGCTAGGAAGACGACGCCACAGCTAATGATGTCTTCAAAATATATCACATAATCTGTGTGCTGACTGCGACATCGCAACCGACTGACTAAACACCGACAACTTTTCAATAGATTGATTGTACTTGCTCGTTATTTTGAAGTACTGTAATTTAAATTTGGTTAAAATATGAAAAATTTAAAATCCAAGATGACGACCGCTTGTGACGTCATTATCGGTCAATATTTATGGACGGGGTTTGCGCTGAAGAGAAATGTTCTTTTCTCGTCTTAAAACTCTTCAACCCAACCTGTTTAGTTGAGGATTTTTATCAAAACAAACGATTGTTCAGAAACCTACATACGTCTAAGAGTTAACTGGCCAACAGTAACTAATTAACTGAAAATAATCTATTTGCTACACATCATTTTCTGTTCAGCCCCAACTCCGATCATAAACGACCAGTGCGTCATTAACAACTGTGAAGTAAACTGAACCTCGTCCACAGGACCACAAGCTTCCCATCATCCCCTAGTCGCAGGTTCTTCGCCGATACTGATGCATCCATTCCAACGTCGTCATCGTTGTTGTCTTGATCATCGAAATCTTCGGCGTCATCTGACGTCCCATTGCTTGAATCGTCACAACTTTCTTCTTCCTGAGTGTTTTCGTCCCCAGATCCTCCTACTTCCACTTCAGCCTCACCTCCATCAGACTCCGCGTAAGCCTGGGTTTCTTCTTCGTCATATTCATAGTCTGTCACGTTGGCAGAGCCTGAGAAAGACGAGAAACTAAGTTTGAATCTGAAAAGTTGTGAAAAGTTATCAAAAACAGTACAGCCAACTGTTGAAAGACCCTTAAAAACAAGACCCAAAAGGTTTGGATGGGCCCTTAAAACCAAAGAGAAAGGCAAAACTGTTCTAGCGAATGGGTTTGATCAACCAAAGTTGATATAGTGTGTTTTGTCCGACAAACTGCTCCGACGGAGGGCTAACGATCGAAACGTCGGCTAAACACCATATCGCTTAGGCAAAAAAACAAACCATATCAACTTTTGTTTTTTAAACCCATTTATTGCGCGTACTCGCCCAAGCAGAAAAAACAGTTTTTTTCAAAACTAGTCTTTCTGTTCTAGCAAAGGTAAACTATTTTTCGGTTCTTGATAACGCCCTAACGTTCTTTTGCTTGCGAACGTCCTTAAACTTTCAAGATCTTTGACAACAAATTCTTACTTCTTCCGAAAGAAGAAAAACCATTTAATTTCAAAATAATATCTTCTGAGCTATATCTTAAAAGCACACTTTACATCACACAGCAATGCAATACACACTACATCGTACATCATCGCATCGCGCTATATATCACTTTACTTTAAATCACATCACATTTCACCATACTCTACACTATACCACACCACACAACACCGAACACATCACACCACACCATTCACACGACACCACACTAAAACATATCAAACCACAATACAACACAACACACAACGCGACATCAAACTACAGCATGTCACCACAGCACAACATGTCACGCCACAGCACAACAAATCACACTACCACCCTACAACAAAACACAACACTTCACACAACACCAAACTACAACACATCACATCACATCAAACCCCACCACACTGCACTACACCGTATCATCATGCAATTCCATACAGTACCTGGCGAGTCGTGTTGCTGGTATTCTTTTGCCTCGCAGCTGTCCATTTTAAAGCTATCGTTACTCCACTCCGTGTGCATAGAGTTTGTGTTCGAAAACGGTCCCTCCGAGGGACTGGACTCTATTCGACAAACAGCTTCTTGCTCATCCCCTTCATAGTGTTCCATATAATCATTTTTACCATTCACATCCGAGTTATTACCTTCTGCATTCGCTTGTCTATCTTCTCCAGGCGAGGATTCTTCTCTTTCTGCATTGTTTGTAGAAATGTCGCCCGACTGGCTAACAGTCTTTGTTGTGCTCTGAGGTGATCCAAAGGATTGCTCTTTCGTCGTCAATACAGGCCGTTTTGATTTGTTTTTAGTTGAAATAGATTTGGTACTTGCATCTTGTTGCTTCACACTCTTAACAAGTGATGGTCGAAGCACTGGCTTCTGTAGTTTACCCTTTTTTCCTCTTAATTTATTTGGGCGGAGTTTAGTGCTAAGCCGTCCCTTTCTAGGTTCAGTGTAGTCAGGAATCACCACTTCTTCAAAGTCATCCATCTGAAAAGTCAAGTGGCGAGAATCAAAATTCTACAAGTCAAAACCTGGTCTTTTGATACAATGTAGCATTTTTTCCATTCCAGTCTATTAAATACTATTTGTAAGCTGCTCCTTCTTGAACCTAACAAAAGTTCACAAGTAGCGAACAAGTAGAAATTGTCAAAAATTCGTGTTCAGTGTCTTACTTTGCACAGTGAGTGACAAGCAGATGTTTATATCCTTGATAAGATAAGATTTCTTAAATGGGATCATGACCTCTAATAACACTATCTACTACCAAAGTCTATTTGCGAGTAAAATGTCAGCGTTCCACAACAACAACTTGGAACGAGCTTCAGTATCCCTAACAAAATAACGTTGCCTAATGTCTGTTTGACAGACCAAAAATTATGTCCGAAAACTAACTAACCCCTAAAACTCATACAAGGTGGACTCAAAATTAAAGGATTTTTCCAGGTTCCTATGTAAAACCTCAGCTACTTACCTCGGTCTCGCTACCACTGGGTAACTCAACCTCCTCAAAATCGTCGTCTCGGCTGCAGCAAACAAATTTTGATCTAAAGTAAGTATACTTATTGGAGATGTGTCAAAACGTGACCACACATTTATTAGTTCAGCTAATTGTCTTTGGTTCCCAAGTCTTACTCTCGGGGAGAGAGAGGGGAAGGACATTCCTTATTACACTTCAATATCTTTGGTTTCCCCAAGTCATTACTCTCGGGGAGGGGGAAGGGATTCCATATTACCGTAGTTCAAGGTTGGGAGCGTCCATCGTACTTTTTTTGTGTTTTGATTAACAATCTAGTACGCTCCTCCAGGAGATACTTTTCGTGAATGGCGCTTTGTACGTTTGGAAGTCCAGAAAACGGTATTTTATGAAGCGACACTTACCAAGGCGGAGGATTCAATTCACCGAAAAATGAACTAAATTCTTCAATCAGATGTTGTTGACCTCTTAGTAATGGTACCATGGATTCGTAGAACTGCAAAAAGGAGATTGTTGTTCAAGTTAGCATTCCTACATGTTTGTATCTAAAACAACAGTAGGTAATATTAAATGATGGTTCCGAATATGTATGAAACCAATACTGTACGTAAAATTTTGTATCAAAACAACTGATGATTGGATAAAATAAGATTCGATTCATCAATACAGAACACTTTTTGGCAACAGTTTTCAAACTTCACGTAAAGGCAACGTCGTGGATTCGAGTCCGTGAATGCCCCTGGACAGGACACAAAGCCATCGTTGTTCAGCTCCGAGAAAAAACTGCTACAAAATTATTTTTATTTTGTCATTTGTAACTTCTCTTTCTAAACCTTAGGTTCTTTTTTTCAGTGTTGTCGATTTTTACTAGCAAATGTTGTATACATAGCCGTAGATAATGCAAATATAAACAGTTAAGTAATGGTATGTATTACAAGTTGCTTAAGTACATCTATTTCACCAATTGATGTAATTTTATCTTACTTTTGTCTATTTTGATCTTACCTCCAATGGGCTTTTGTCGCTTTTATTCCAGCCGCTTAGAGCTCGGATTATCTTTTGAAAGTGCGATGGGCTCTTTTGAAAGTGAACCTGCAAACAACATCCACACCATTTTATGAGGTTGGTGAAAAACTGTTTTCTACCGGTTGACATTCAAGAATGACATATGTAATAAAGGACAACTCAACCATTTATATAACTTCTATCACTTATATGCATCATGAAGACAACAAAACATCGTTGACTTTTGTCTTGAGTTTTTGCATGTGTAGCTGACGCATTTGTGCTCTTCCTTTACGTCCTGCCGAATGGAAGCAAATGCTGTTACAAAAGAAGCCATGAACTCTTCACTTACAATCAAAAGTTCCTAAGACAAAATTTTTTGCTTCAAGAATACCGTGTCACTTAAGAAAAAGTTATTTATCTGATTTTTACGACAAGGGTGTTTGATTGAGCAAGAGGTTTAAGCAAGTGAACATGGTATTATGTAGACATTAACAAAATACGTACCTCCAATTTCCTTAGGAACCCCCGAGCTTGTGTAAACTCCAGGTTGTTCATGAACTGCAATTAAAGGCAGCAAAAAGCGGACTAAAGATTGGCCAGCAACATACCAAAAAAACCCCAAAAAAACATACCAACAACTGTCTGAAACTAAGGCTGAACAACAATCATTACCACAGAAAGCAACTACGACTTTAAAAAAAGCTATTTAACTTTGGGCAACTCATACAGCTTGTTGTCATTCAACATAAACGTGTTGCAAAGAAAAAAATGTTTGATTTGATTCTAACAAGTCGTTAGTTCTTTAACTTTGCTTAACTTCAAATTATTTCAGTACAATACAGCACAGAACTGTTGATATTAGTAGAGCAAAAGCCAGAGGCTGAAATGGCTTGGGGTCAGCAGTAGAAAACATATGCTACGGGCGAATCTTTGTTTACATGTTTTGGGTCATTAGCATATGTGCTTTAGAGCTAAGCAAAAACGGATCATCAGTGGATAATGATAGGGCTTTCACAGGTACGTTGTCAGTAAATTTGTGTCCAACATATCAAGTGCCTTTTGTATGACGCAAAATGTATTGCTTATGAATTATTTTACCCAGAGCAGTTTTGCGAAATCCAATATGTTTTCAAAAACTGAACGAAAAAAGCTGCAGATTTTTCTGATAAGTTTAAAAAGCTATTTTAGGTTCTGAATTCAGTTCTTATCCAGCAGTTCAGTTTTTATTTACCCCGGTAAATTGCATGCTAATAAGGTGAAACGTAAACACTGACGTCAGCAAAGTTTCGCCTTTACCGGTGAGTATAAGAACCACAAGACAAGAGCACCTTCCTCTTCACTTACCACACCCGCTTCCATCGCCTCCTCGGGCTCCAGGAACGCAATGAAGTCCTCTACGAGATCAGGGTAGTCCTTCAGAACCTCTTTCATCTTGGCAAAAATCTACGTACCAACATAAAACAGAAATTCAAATTTACCTTCGGTTTAGGCAAGCTTTTTTGGTTTAACTACTTCGAAACAGAGATACGTGTGTTTTGGTTTTAACCCAATTTGCACCCATACCGGTCCTTTGTTAAAATCAGAACTAATGCCCTAATCCGTAAACGTATTGGGTCTAAAATCTGAAGATCTTTAGCAATTAAATCCTGTAGTCAGTCTAATTAAGCGCACTGTTTCTGACGTAAAGCTCATGGGGCTTTACTTGCAAAACTTGTTCTATTTTCTTTTTTGTTTACTTTTTCTTCTTGAATATTTCCTGTTTTTGCCTACGAATATATGTTTTATAAGCTTCAAGATAGCTTGCTGCAAATTTCCAAACTTGAAAAACCTTAGCTGGCAGCGAAGACGGCGGACATGTTGTCGAAAGAATTGCTATGCTGCTATACAAAAAAAGTTAGTTTAAACTTAATTGTTGTAGTGGAGAGTGAGCAGCAAGGCCAAAGCTGCCTGCACGCGAAACGGCCAGCTTTTGTCGGTAACCAACCTCCTTAGCAGAGAGGTTGGCGCAGTGGTAAAGATCTTTGCCTCCCAACTCTGAGGCCCCCATTCGATCCCCGGCCTGGTTGAGGATTGAATATTTGGGTGACCTCCTTTCTCGCTAAAGTTCACTCAGCTTTCCATCCTTCCGAGGTCGGTAGAATGAGTACCAACATACATGGACCGCTTTGTAAATTTGCTTCTGCTCCGCTGGGGGTAAACTGATCATTGTAAAGCGCCTTTGAGCATCTTCATATGGAAAAGGTGCTATATAAATGCACCACTTTACTTTACTTCTTTTAACTATCGCGAGAACTATAAAGTGTGGTGGTGGTGGTGTTGATGGTGGGGAGGGTCCTAGCAATGCAACGGTTAAATTAATGCATGCACTATGACCAGGTCCTAAAGTGTTATAGCGACACCTCTTACTGCAGTGGTACGTGTAGACCGAGATCTCGTGACTCATTTACCTGAACAGGGCTCCAGTGCCTGGAGGACGACATAACCAGAGTCCGCAAGAACTCTTCGTAAGCATTCGAATCATTCTTCAATGTTTTCTAAACAAAAAACAGAGAAAATGTGTTTCAATAGCCGCACTACAGACTTTGAAGTCAGTAAAATTTGGCTAATAAGAATGACATTTTATTCAAACAGCTGTCAACTGACGTTTGTTAGTACTTCGCCATGTTATTACATCTGAGCAAATTATAATAGCTTTTACTTGTTCAGAACAAAGATAAATGTCACTAGTAAGACATGCAAGATGAGATGCAACCGAAGAAATAGAAAAGAGGTCAGATATAGGAGATAAGATGAGGTAAAATAAAACAAAATAATGTGATAAAACAATATAACATAATACCATATATCATAATTTAATATATTGTACTGTACTACACTAAACTATATTATAATATAATATAAAAACATAAAACAACATATAAAAAGGGATGAAGACAGTTCAGTTTAACGAAAACGGGATAGTATGTATGACAAGATACGTTGAAACTAAAAACGAAACATAAAAGTAAGATAAACCGTAAATTTGGGCGCAAAGACACGAACAACATTTTGTGTTATAAAAAAGTGATGTGAACAAGAAAACGTATTGACAAAAAACAGGAATCTTCGAAAGTCTTCGGACAACCTTCAAAGAGCTTCAGAAAACAAGAAAAGCTGTGAATTTTTTGGGAATTTTCCAAAACTTCTGGTAAGTCATCGGAAATAATTCACCAACGAGAGATCTCGACAGTAGTGTCGTTTGAGTTTTACTAGTCCAGCTGGTCACGTAAACAAAAAAGATTATGCACGTTAAAATTTTTAAAACAAATCAACTGGAGCAGAAATCGTGCACACCCAAATACTTTCTTGCTTTGCCCATTAGGATGGTGTTCCTAAGATGGACGCCAACATGGCCGCCACATAAAACTTCCTTTAAAGTATTCTCAGTTCTACTGATCCATACCAATGTTGTGAAGTGCATTCAAATTTCATGCTCCAAAATGTTACTCAATTGCGTAGTATTTCCCCAGGGTTGCCACTGTTAACTGGATGTGAAATTCAAGGACTTTTCCAGGACTTTCCAGGCACTTTTCGAGCAAATTCAAGGATATTTTGAACCAAACAAAGTATGCTACGTCAAAACATTTTCTTCTTCAGTAAACTAATTCAGCAATGACCCTTACAAGGTTTGCCTTCGGAAACGTTCAGCCTCCGTTTTTGTTTTCAAACATTGTTATATCGAAGGTCTAACGTCAGATCATGATAATTTTAATCGTTTTATGCAGTTAAAGGTGAAAAAGTTTGCTCGTTCCAGGATTTTCAAGGGCTACAACTCAAATTCAAGGACTTTCCAGGGCCTGTTTTTTTTGCCAATTCCAGGACTTTCCAGGATTTTCAAGGACCGTGGCAACCCTGTTTCCTACTCAGCATTTTAGAAATATTTTACTGCTGAAGGTTGCGATCAGTTCAACAAAGTTTTTTTCTGTGACGTCAGTGGAAACCAAGAATAGGGAAACAAAACGAAACAGTACCTTTACTCTGCCCAAATACCCCTCAGCCATGGCCTGCGCACGCTCGCTGCCCTTGGGATCCGGTTCCAAAACATAGAATGGCGCAGCTCCTGTTTGAAGTGTCCCAACTTTCTTACTGGATCCGGCGCCAAGGTCAGAGGAGGTACTAAGTGTCCTTCCACTGGACCGCCCCACCCCACCCCCAGCAGTCTTCTCCTGACGCAACCCCTTGCCCTTCCCAGTCGAACATGTTCTGGACGACAAGCCTGTGCCATCTTTGTTGTTTGCCACATCGTCTTTCTCTTGCGAGGGTGAGGAGGCTGTTAAAGTATCTCCTTCCGGTTGGGCCCCTCTCTCAGCTGGTGCTGCTTGAGAGCTCGTATCCTTCACTTCCGGTTTTGGAACTTTAACTACGGTGTCTGTCAAGCAGCAGAATCCAAGATGAGTTTGCACCCGACATTGATAAGCCAGGCGAGAGAAAAGGTAAAACATTATCCAATGACATTGCAGTTTCCATAACTGAATTAGCTCCACCTTTGTGAAAACATAGTCAGCATGTCCTTATTTGGGCCTTTGGAGCACGTTCTCTATTCTTTCGAGCGCCCCTCCTAACAACATATTGTCCATCAGCAGTGAAATATACTGAATTTGGAAACTTCGACCAAAACAGCGGGCATTTTCAAATACGCAAGAAGATAGAATTGGCCACCCCTGGCCTTATTTTTGGAATTTTTCCTGCCTAAGGGACCACTCCTGGTGTTATTTTTGTAATTTCTCTTTCCCAACGGATTACCTCTGGGTTGCCGAGGATGCGTGTTTCACAATGTTTTCTTCCACTGTTGAAACACTAGCCTAGATATTTGGTTCCCATTTGTTCTAAAATTGCTGATAGCATTACAAGGAACTGTGAGTTCATATCTAACATTAGAGCCAGCAGTTACATAAAGGTATATTGAATGTGCTCAGCATTGAAGAAATGTGGAAGCCCTATGTAACTCAGGGTAAAAGTTCTCATTTTACTCTATACAGTAACACAAACCGAAGCAGCAACTGGAAACGACACCAAACTTAGAATTGTAAATGCTGGTGTATGACGGTTGATAGTTTCTCCCTAACTGTCTCTACAGCTTCCTTGCAAACAATTTGTGAGAATACTCCTTTTCATCTTAGGTAGTTCGCTGTGTAACACCAACTGCTTTATTCTCCAAACCAAACAACCTTTCTTCGTGGGTAATGCAAGGAGAAGAGGACGTGCTGATAAACTGGATTGGCTGAATGGGTTAAGGTCACTCACCCTCGTTAACTGCATCTGTCGAAGACCTGACCACGACTGAAGTGGGGTCTTGAGACTGTAATTCACTCATTTCATTTTCATCTGCAGTCGAATATTCGCTCTGTATAGTTTCACTGTTGTGCAAAGGAGGGCTTCTAAGTTATGAAGAAACAAATAATTGAGCATATTACTACTACTACTACTACTACTACTACTACTACTACTACTAATAATAATAATAATAACATTATTTTATCACATACAAAAAAATTTAAAAAGCTTACAAACGATATTAGTTTTAGTTCAAAACTACACGTCATCCCCATTTGAGGTTAGAGGGCTATTTTAAGGTGGGCTATTTTGGAAGCTGTATTTTTGGAGTATTACGGAGCAACCTCTGGGTAGAAACAATTGTTTCTCTGGGGAAGTTCCTTACTTGTTTTGTGTTGGTTCGTTTGTGCTACTGCCTGGAGTTTGGGGATTGGTTGGCAATGTTTGCGTCATTTTCTTCCGTTCATCTCTTGTGGCCGTCCCATTGGATCGCGTTACGTTCTCTCCGCCAACTGTAACGGGGCTGTTAGCGCTCGATGATGACTGGCCAGGGCTGGATGACTTTGTTGCTGTTACTGATGGTGGTTTGGTTCGAGGGTAGACCTGAGGATGCACCACGGCTACCGCGCGACCAGCTTTCTTCTTCTCCTTCTCCTGAACTTGTTTTCTGTACTTCACCAGCCATTCTTGTATTTCTGGCTCTCCTTTTCCGTATCGTCTACCTGTAAGTTCTGGTGACAAACAAGGAAAACATGTTCTGTTGAGCAAATGCCTTTTGAGCAACAGTATGCTCCAAGGACATTTTCAAAGAAATTGTAAAGCCAGTGGTCTTTTTTTCTTTAAATTATTCATTAATGAACTTGTCTTATCTCAATAACTACGTGAAGTATCTATTATGATCAAGTTTTAACTACAAATGTGGTAGTTGAAAGATATTGTCATCATTTAAAAGTTCCATGATGTCAACTATACCCGATTCCTAACCACAGAAGACGGATAGCACAAAAATACATGCACAATACACAATACAGGAGCAGTTAGACAAACACTCTCTTTTCTCTTCTTTTTTGTTCGGCGGGATTCAAACAGGTGAAACGAAAACGTTGGAAAATATTCATGACAGTTGCAAACACACGCAATCAATTTGCAATTTAAGAAAAAGTACTTTTAAAAAAGCACTTCAACATATGTTCAAATCTGCCAACAAGTAAAGAAAGCCATTTTCAATAAAATCGAGATAACCGAAATTGTTCTTGCACTAACTTATTTGCTACGACTTGGAAAAATCGCAAAATAGGTTCATCACCAACATACGTTGAAACATCGAAGAACCCATCAACGGCTACTGAACACTCACCATGAGGGACATTGCTTACAATCTTTGTCGAGAAGGGCCACATTTCACCAGTTCTTCTGTAGTACTTGACAACGTTCTCTTTAGCACGTGTGGAACTGAGATTCTTGCAGCGAATCTGCAGCTGTTTGGAAGACTTGACAGGAAGCAGGTGGGCCTGGATAAGTTTCCAATCTTTGGCAAACTGTGAAATTCCCAGGGCCAGAAGGTTGTCCTCTGCTCGTGAGAATTTGATCCTAAAACGAAATTAGAGATAAGTTTGATGTGCTTGAGGTTTGAAAATTATAGCAGAAAATAGAAAAGAATGGAGAAACAAAACAAAATATCTTGGTTGGTCAGAACAACTTGGTTAATGTAGACATTAACACTACCGTAAGACCCACACCAACAACACCATCAACACTTACATCAACGTCAATAAATCAGGGTTCGTACATCTTCTGAAATTCAGAAATCCAGGGTTTTCCAGAACTGTCTTACCGTTTTCCAGGGCTTTTCCAGGGCTCTTGAAGCCCAGAATGAAAATGTTCACAAAGAATTGTTTAAAACAACACTTTGAAATGTTAAAAAGTTAACGTTATCACTGTGAAGCAAAAATGTGCTCTAAAAGTATCGTTTCAATACTAAGGGGTGGTTTCTACTCGATTGTTATTTGCAATGAAATCAACAAAATGTACCAGTTCGTGACTTTATTTTTTCAATAAAATTTTGTAAGATTTCCCAGGGCTTAATAAAAAAATTCCAGGCTTTTCCGGGAGTTTTCAGGGATTTCCAGGGCTTCAAAAATTTTCCAGGGTCATTGATAACCCTGTCAACTCAAATATCAATATCAACATCGATACAAACACCAACAGGAGCATCAACGTGGAAACCAACACCAACAGCAATGCCAACACCAACACCAGCATCAACATCATCAATATTGAAATCAACATCGACACTAACACCTGCATTAACCCTAAAACCTGCATTAACCCTAAAACCAACATCACCATAAGCATCTACAACATCAACATAACAATGAATCAACATGAAAATCAACATCAACTTCAACACCAACATCAGGATTTACAGTAAAACCAGCATCACTATAAACAGCAACACCAACACAAAGTTACATCAACATCAACATCATTAACAATGACAACACCAACATCAGACTCATCATCAATATCGAAATCAACATCAACATAACACCAACATCAGTTGCAACACCAACATCGAAATAATCATCAACACCAACATAAAGTTACATCAACATGAAAAACAACATCAACATCATTAACAATGACAACACCAACATCAGCTTCATCATCAATATCGAAATCAACATCAACACAATACCAACATCAGTTGCAACACCAACATCGAAATAATCATCAACACCAACAACATCAGCATTAACATTAAAACCAGCATCACCATAAACAACATCAACACCAACATAATGATATATCAACATGGAAAACAACACCAACAACAAAAATGCCAACACCGACATCATCATCGATATCGAAATCAACATCAACACAAACAACAACATCAGCATTTACATCAGCAATAACATTTACATTAAAACCAGCAACACCATAAAAATCATCACCATCACATCAAATATCGAAATCAACACCAACAACAAATTAAAGCACTAACATCAGAATTAACATTAAAACCAGCGTCAACATAAAAATCATCAACATCTACAACAAAAGCATTAACAGCATTAACATTAAAACCGGCGTCACTTTAAAAATCATCAACTCCAACCTTACATCAATAACAACACCAATACTACCAGTACCAGCAATAACTTCAATATGACTAGTAGCGAAAGATCTTACAGCCGGATTCTCCTCCAGAATGTTAGGACAACGATATTGTCGAGTGAAGGTCCTTACCTTGGATTTTCACTTCGCCGATCTTCAGCAGCATCTCTGGGGAACATTGCAAAATGAGGAAGCAGTGTGGTGAACTTAAAAAGAGGGGATTTTCCCATGACCTGAATATTGGATTGCGACAATTCAGGAAGAACACTTAAGATTGTTTTACGGCCCTGCTCGGGTTTCTTTTTCTTTGCGGGTGATTTTGGAAACTTGAGGGGGGATTTCTTGGCAGATTTCTTTGGACTCAAGGCCGGCACCGAACGAACTGGATAAGACTTCGCATTAACTATCCTGAAATTAGTAGCAAAAAATGCGATCAATTCACGTTCTTTGTCTACAAAAGACCTTTTTTAATATATGTTTTCAGCAAATGTGTCACAATAACAGTACTAATATTAATAATAATAATTACAATAATAATGATAATATTAGTAATAACAATAATTATAATAGCAATAATAATAATAATATAATAATGACAGTTTATTTAAGCTCATTGTAGCTAAAAGCTAAATTACAGATGCTATTTACAGATGCTATTTACTAACGCTATATCATGTACATGTACACTCTAGAGAACGATGACAACAATAATAATACCTACAAGAGTATAAGTATAAGAGTATAAGAATTATAGTAATGGTAAAAATCAGCTTTAAGAATATAGCACCATTTCCACAGGATTAATGGCTCTTTACAAAACACTGTTATTAACCTCTAGATTAATTTTAATAAAGGACGAACCTAAGGTTGGAAAAGACAAAACTACATCAAGTGATAAAATAACTACTTAAACCATGCGGATTAATTATCATTACTCAATTTTACTTATTTGCACCAAGATAACATGTAATTCCAACTCACTTGTCTACTAAGAAATCTTTAATCTTACCATAACTTAACTTAACTTTAATACCTTTGTTACCTATTACAATTTACAGTAACCCCTGACACAAAACTTTCGATGTTTCAAATCAAAATATTGCTTAGTATATCCTGTAATGTCCTGAATGTATAAAAACTACAGAGCATACTGTACTTTCGCAACGGAATTTTGGCGTCTATTTCACAACCTGGAACCTTCACTACAAAACAAAACTAGAACTAGAACAATATTATACGGAATTATTCCAAGCAGAATTCATTAGCAAATGGGACAAAATTATTTTAAAACTTACTAGGCATACAAGAAAGAAACAGAAAAACTTACTATACTTAAACAAACAGCCTGACCTTGTAATTGTTTTTTGCAACAAATTAATGTCGCCAACAATATAGAAGGGAAAATAATATATAGCAAAGAACAGCGAATCGGACCCTTTAAACTCAGTAATCTTTTCTCTCTTCTTCACTGTTACAGTCACATGGGAAGTGACGCAAAAACTGTACTCGCGAGAGCTTAGTTGTAGTTTACGAGAACGTGGCGAAGTTTCAGAAAAAAAACTCCAAGACTTATTTAAGCACTTTGGCGAAAACGGCCGTGTTTCCAAAGTTATTTTTTCCTTCCAAACGTTCAGTTCAAAAATCCATGAAAAAGTAGTTGTAACACAAGTTCTTTCTAAACATGAAAAAAAATATATATAAAAGTTGTTTCAGAGCCACTTGCATCATAGAAAACAAAAAAATGACGCCATCTTTACTTCACAGATACCATTAACAGTCTGTGGTCAGCATTAAAATACCTTGCAAAATGATGATTTTGTAGTCATTTGTAAAAAATGGCGACAGAGAAAAAATAATAAAATAATAAAATATGATGACGTCGTCAATTATGATTCCTGCCACGTTTTATTGCAATTTGTTGAATAATAAAGGAATTATGGAGGTGTGTGTGTGTGCACTTTCAGCCTCCCCCCCCAAAAAAAAGCTCTTTGAGACCAGAAAAGTCCAGTCTGGATAGGGTTAAGTCGACCTCAAGTGTGCTTTGAGGCACAAAGGGTACTTGGAATGTACATGGAATTCTAAAAGCCTTTAAATACCTGACACTCTCGTCAAGTCCTGGGAAACAAAAAGCTGAGGAAGGAACCTCACTGCCGTCCAGCGCCATACACAGCCTGGCTGATGAAGCCCGCTCGCTGAAACCCTGAAGTTCGTTAATGAACTCCCGACACAAGACTGCTTCGGCCTGAAGGGTTGGCTCCTGTTGTGACGTCAGGAACACCTGTGTCAGCAACTGGGTGTGCTGCAACCAAAACCATAGAAAACATGTCAGTAAGCTGGAACACAATAAATTACCAATTCTCAGTTTTTATTTGACTGACGTGCGCCAAGTTTAAGTAATAATAATAGTAAATAATAATGGTTTATTAACAATATTTCCACATGGTGGCTCTTCACTTGTTAAAAACTATCTAAACATAATATATACAGTTAAATAATTATAGAATCAAAAATGATCTTAAAATTGCTAAGATACAGTAAAAAATTTACAAGTTTAAGAATTAATGCACTCTTTTGCCCTGTTTATTAAAAGGGTTCTTACTTCTTTCATAAAGCGCGCGTGATCTGTTATTTTCCTTAAAGTACCTGGCAGTCCATTAAAAAGTGTTGCTGCACTATCCTGGAATGTGTTGTTTACAATTGGAACTCGTAAATCTCTGTAGTAAATACTACGTACTAGTAAACATGAAGGTCCGAGTTAAGCTATCTATATAGCCTTCTGCTTAATGTTAAAACGCTTCTATTGGGCGCACTCACCATTTGAAGTTGTTTAGAAAGTTCATCTCGCTGCCAAGGTGAAAACTGTGGAACATTCGGGCCGTCTTCATCAGCAAAGAACCTGCAACATGAAACCTTGGTTACATGTGGTTGGCTCTAAGAGCTAATTATTGACATATAAAAATTGTCTCGCTTTCCGACAGATGCAAAACAAAAACATGTTTTTTTCGAAAAGAAAGCTCTCATAATGTGTACGAAAGAGCATAATGATACGATGTCCAGATTTGGCCATTCTTACAGATACTGACAATGCTAGAAATTGAGATAGTCTCTCTTCGAATGAACTACTCTGCCAAATAAACAACTTTTATGTCACTTGGGACACTTTGAGGGAAAATCTGCAGATATCTGTCTTAACAAACTTTTTGCATTGATAATATTTTTCGGAACGAAATTGAAATGACACTTTTGTGCAAATTAAAACTGAATGATTGCAACAATCGCTACAGTCTTAAGAATGTACAGATACACGGATTTTTTCTGAAGACGAACAAGTCAAAAATAATAATAAAAGTAATAGTAATAATAATAATGATAATAATAATAACAACAATAATAATTATGAAAACAACAACAACAAAAATAATAATAACAATAAGAATAGTACTAAAAGTACTATTAATACTATTATAAATAATAATAATAATAATAATAATAATAATAACAGTTTATCATATGGCTGACTGATTTCCCGTGCTGTGACTGGTTAATTGCAGGTCTGTAAGTAGCCGTACGGATCTCTAGCCCTCGATCACCTTTTCAAAACCGTAATAACCAACAAAGCCATAGTAGAATGTAATGACCACATTTTACATACGATATTTTGGGTGTTACAGCTACAGCTTCAAAAATGTATTGCTGTGGTAAGGTGCCCTCTAAAATTCCATCTGCGTACTTTACGTACTCTTTTCTTCTTGTTAACTGTGCTTTTTAGCCTAGTATTTTTTAATTTTTTCCTTCTTTTTCTTGTCAATTGTATTACTCTTTTTCATGTAAAAAAAAATTCAAGACTCTTTTCTGACCTTGTAAATTGTAAATATATTAGTGACTAATTGTGTAGTTCAGTTTTCAACTGTTGCATTTAGTCAGTGCTCAAAAGTATGTAAATTTATTGTGTTTTATTTATTAAATTGTATGTAATAAGAGGCACTATTAAAGTAATCTTGAATCTTGAATCTTGAATCTAACACTGTGGGAAATATTACCACCTGGATTAGCACCACTGTAGGCAAAATAAAGGAGACAGACCTAAATTAATATTGAGTACATTGAATTTGATTTATTGGTTATAATTTATAAGTCACTGAACAGGCATTTTTGAAGCGGGTTTTCGTTTTTAGTGTCGTGCTAGAAGTAGTTGGAAGCAATTCCATAATCAAATTGACACAAACTATCATACCCCACTTATTACTAGGCGAATGCTATGTACGGTAGGGTTACTTTGAAAGTACAACAGTGTTAGTTCCTAGCATTGCGTCTACTCGTAACCTGTGTGACACTTAGGTAGTTTCTCGTCGTTAAACTGACTCAGGTATCAAAATAGCCGCCAGTTTTGAACCTTGAAGGTAATTTTTACTTCCGCAGTATGACTTGAGATAAGGAATCGGCGAAGTTGTACTCACAAAGTCAATACTATTTCACGTCTTATTATCACTTTGTTTTCATTTATCGGAGAGTTGAGGCCGAGTATGGTTTACTCCCAAAGAAGGTCATTCGTTTTAAGGAAACATACATGACGTGAATTGTACGTTCTAAATTAACTGGCTAAAAAATAAGGGCTTTTACAAAACTCTTTACTGCTTGAAAGTTTGAAAACATTTGGTCCTACCTAAAACAGCCTACAAAATGAGGCGCACTTTCTAATCGTTGTTTTGAAACCTGACTGTAGTTATTTGCCATGTTACAAACGACCGTGTAACAAAAGGAAATTGGGACACAGCAAACCCTTACCCTGGTTCTGTCAGAAAACTGCAGATGTCCTCATTTTCTTCGTACTGCAAGAAATGACAAAGGGTATTAAACATGGTGAACAATTACACCATAATTGTGTTTCTGGTTCGTTCTATATGATTGAAATTTGTCCAAGTCACATTTCAGCTTATCTAACACTTATCAAATGGACACAGATTTTCTTTGGCGCAAAATCAACGTTTTCAGCATTGCTTTCTGGAATAGCATTGGCTGGGCATTACCAGTCTCTAGAGTAGCGAAGGGGTAGAATGATTATTTATTTATTGGTTGCCATTGCTGTTTCAATACTGGTTGCAACGCTAACCACCTGGTTTTAGGTAACTGATTTGCAATGTTGAGAGTTTCGGTCGATACGAACAAACGAAAAATGATAGTTACTTTCCCGTTTCTTTATTGGTTAAAGAAATCCAGGGTTGTATCTCTTTAGTCAGGGCTAAACTGCAGGACTTTTTCAGGTCTGTGGAGTTTTTTCTAAGGTTTCTGTATACAAGAAACAATGCGTTATGATTTTCCTCTACCCCTCCCCCCGAAAAACGTACCAACTTTTCTCCAGCATCTTTTTTCTCATTTGACTATCCTTAACAATAGGAAAACTGTGGAGTATTTCCGCGTTAATTACTTAAAATAACTTCAACGAAAACCTCAGGGTTCCGCAACAATGACTTGGAACAAAGTACGGTATGCTTAGTTTTTTTATGTCATATATGGGCCAAAAGGAAAGCTTATAAAACAAACTAATCCGTACAATTATACTAGGTTGACTACATTCAAAAGTTAAGGAGTTTTTCCTAGGTTCTTTTGCAAAACCCCCATTTTCCAAAGAATCTCAGGCTTGAAAGAAAAGTCCCAGACTTCACGGAATTCCAGGTGTTCCAGGTGTCGTGCGAAGCCTAGAAAGCACGTGGTAAGATAAAAGTATATAGGAAAGCACTCCTCTTACGTTACGCTTGAAGGTTTTAGACAAAACTTAGTATGAAACCACTGAAAAAATCATCTGAACGGCTGGAACTTTTAATCTTGAGAAAGGAGCTGTGTCTCCTGATCGTCTGGGAAACTACCAGTCGTGTGTGAGTTACTTACATCTCTGAGGAGTTCCGTTATTAGTTCGTTTACTTCTTTTTCTGAAAGGAACAGAAAACAAAAACATCAATGGCATTAGCCAGATGATAAGCTAGAGATGAGAACGTAACCATCCCACATGTAATGCTCAAACAGTATGCATACATCAAGCATACAAAACATTTAGCTAATACATGTACTTGAAGGTCATTGAGAATCATGTCGGAATAAACAAAAATAGTTTTATCGAGTTTACTTCGATTCAACGTATTTATCGAAGGTACAGTGATTGTCGTTCTTTCATCTCAATTTCGGAAGGAATTTTCTTTTATTTTGTGGTGTCTTGAAATCAATTTCAACTTTTTCCTCAAGCATCTTCAAATCCATGTTGTCTTGTCTCAAGAAATAATATCTTTCATGCTATTGTTTGGCTGTCACTATTTGTTGTTGTGTTGTATACTCGACAAGCTAAACTGTAAAGACAAAAGTTTATGTACGTAAGTTTGGCCCTATCATTTCTATCTTGGTTATTAACTATCACAAAACTCACAGGGAATCCTCACAGCCCTACCGTTTCTATTTTGATTTTTCATTTTTACAGTACTCACGGGGAATTCTCACAGCTCTATCGTTTCTGTACTCTTCTTGCTCCTCTTTGTGATCCTCGGCCATGAAGTTGTACTCCGTATCTTCATTTTCATCGTCGGTTTCCTCTAAAACAGACACGAATTGTATAAAGTATTAGCAAAACGCATCTAAAACTTATCGGTTTTTCCTTTCTAGTCAAATACAGTAAAATCCGCAAAAAAGCACAAGTGGATTAAAAGTTTACACGCACACGAGAGAAAACAGCTGAGCTAACGACCTTGCGAAAGTTTTTGCTCTGCCGTTTCCTCTCGTGTGCGCCGGGCTTAACCCAAGTTTAAACCACCGGGCCCTAGTGGGGTGCAACCCACTCACCGTGTCCCAGGACCAAACTCTGCAGCCATCTCTGCCACTCGATATCGTCCGTGTCCAGGTCATCAACATGTATAGCCTCATACAGCTCGGGGATGACATCGGGGGGATCAAAGCTCGCTGAAACGAACGGACATATGAAATCGATACATTAGCAGCTATCACTTGTGCCATTTATTCTCTGACAGTAGCGAGAAAACAAGAAGCAGAGCTAGTTTTGGTTCCTACAAACACACCAAACCTAGGAAAAGATGGTACGGAACAGCTTTTATCGACCAGGGTTCGCACACTTCTTTAGGTAATGTCACCTAAATCAGATGCAAATGAAGTATGGCGACGGTTTGTTTTACTGCTCCTGTAATTTTACTTCTATTTGGCATATTTTTACTTCAAACACTTCCAAACCCACATGGGTTTCAAGATAAGTACATCGACTTTGGCCTAAATATAACTCTAGCCCCAAAGCATCCTATACAAGCAGGAGTTGAAGCATTAAATCGCTCTCGCCGGGAACTCGGCCGATCTGCCATCTTTAAACCGGCTTCGAAGAACACATCCAGGCAATTACTCTTGTCACTACTTTTATTCATTGGAAATGTCGAAATAAACCCTGGGCCACAGTACAAACATCCGTG
>JAOBRG010020016.1:0-23313 GCA_027574985.1 Umimayanthus nakama | reverse complement strand
AATAACAACAATAATAATAATATTAATAACAATAATAATAATAATAATAAAAATAATAAAAACAATAATAATAATAATAATAATAACAATAATAATAATAATAGTAATAACAATAATAATAATATTTAATAAAAAAATTAAAATATATTAATAATTTAACATTAGTTTAATACGAGTAGCTTCATTACTCACTCATTAGTTTCTTTGTAAAGGTCCCCCTTTATCAATGCTTTTGGCTTTCTAGTAAGTGTTTGTGTTACAAAGAATTTGACAATGATCTAAACGTTCGAATAGCTGCGACCGCTAAAGGGACTGGACCGAGCAGCAGCAACAAAGGAGGAGAAAAATTTGAATTCAAATGAGATTTGTTCTGTATGCAAATTATCGCTCACCGGAGATGATTCATGTTGAAGTTTCACTGATTATCTGTTTATAGGTTCAGTGTGGTCAGATATCAGAAAATCTTAGATTGAGCTGGCCAGAATATTACACATCTCTGGCCGACAAGGAAGAATTTGAAGTTTAGAGGACTTGGGAATGGATCATCGCGCGAAAAATCTCTTCCTTGCCGGATTCTTGTTCGCTTTGGCGACATCAAGTGAAGGAAAAGCCTGCTCGAATGTCAGTGAAGTTCTGTTCTGTTTCGGTTGAATTCTACCTTCATTTGGCGGCAGGTGAATGAAAATTGAGGGCACGTTTTGGAAGTGCTAAAAATCTTATATTTCTTTATTTTTTAGAGCGAAATAACCTACGAATTTACAGAATGTGACTCGTTAGGTGGCCGCTGGCGTGTTGCTGTGCCGAAGAAGGCTGGCTCATGCGATGCGACTTCAAAACCAGTTCGACAGAAAGATTGTAGTAAGTACTCGCGTTTCTCTGAAAATTTCTATCAAATGTGTGTTTGTGGTTGAAACTAAGGCTGTTCAGCTTCCGGCGAACGTAATTTTTGTGGACTTCGGTGTTGGGCGTTCGGTTTCATTCGGTTCAACTTGAAATTTCATGTCAATTTACGGTTGACCGAATTTCTTCAATTCGGAGCTGTGTTGAATTAGTTACTAAATTTGGTTTTCCCACAAATTCTGCTGCCCATTCTAAAACTACATCAGTACTTGGACATCTTCCAGAAATATCTGATTCTTGTAAACGGAAATGATCGCTTTTCATTTGGTGGTTTGATCAAATTGCGGAATTTGTATCATGCAAATATTTTCTGCGTTTCACTTTGGTCAATCCCCATTGTGATTGTGACAAAGAACAAAACTATTTTCCAGTCGTCTGAACTTTTTTTATCCCTTGAGAACGTAAATGCAAATTCTTTGCCTTAATTCAGTTTCTACAGCTACTTCAGTATCGAAGAAAATCAATGTTTAAAAGCACCTTTATGCGTAGAACAAGACGGAAGTGCCCCCAAATTCTAATCCTTATATTTTTGTTGTCTCGAGAATCAATATATCGTGCCCGACTTTGCCCGCGCTGTTTTTGGTATAAATTACTAAACAAATAGGTTATCTCAAATACCATTATCATTCGTTCATGCCTTTCTTCTTTTTTAAAATGAGAATTAATGTTTTTAAAAATTCTTGAACTTTTTTCATGAGCACTGTAGCTTGCTTGTTTCTCGTGCGAAATGATGAAACGTACAAGAAACTGGACAGGTATAATGTTATCTTTTGTGCTAACCAAACGGTTTTTCACAAAAGCTGGGTTTTGTCACGTACCTTAAAACTCTGCATTTATTAATCTACTATCTAATGCAGGTGCATTTCGACTTTTTTTGTATAGCAAACGTTTTAAAAGATTTGTAAAGAGTTTTTTATGGCCCTTACTGTAATGTTTCTTTGTTCAAATTAGAATGCTTTTAAAAAGCACAACAAACAAAAATATTTCATACCGTTACCAGAGTACATAGTTTGAAAACGATTATTCAAAAACAACATTGTTCGATCCCCATAGACTGCGATCTGCATGGCTTAACAATAGCAACTTTTCAAAAGCACAATCCACATGCAAATTTTCCAAAGGGCGGCCTTTATTGGAATAACACTTTGCAACAACAAAGGTTTAAATTTGAGATCTTTATCAATAACGGCTATTTTCAGCTTCACATGTAGATCACTATGGTCCAACTGTTGGTGGTTATTTTGTCTACATATATAGCACTATAAACCTTTCATTAGAACTATCAATTATAAGATAGAACCACAAAGTGCTGTTTTGAAGAAGGCCCACAGGTTTCAATTATTATAATTTTTTTAGCATGTACGTTCATCAGTAATGTACTGAATTCGTTTGTCATTTTCTTTCATTTTTAAAAAAAAAATAGAAATGGCTTGAAATAGATAGTGAAATATTGGAAATGACTGTGTGATTAGGAAATAATTGTTTAAATGACAGAAATTTTTTGTTTATTTTACTTAAAAATTGTTTTATATAATATACAGTCAGATTAATAAAAAATTATTAAGTAAAATTATTTTTCAGCTGTTTCATGACCTTGTCTGTTTTAATTTTATGTGCTATTATGTCATGTTCAGTTTCCTTTACTGTGCTTTTGAAATATTCTACATGTTAAACAGTACTCATAGGGTTGAGTATTAAAACAAGTTCTAAACTTTAGCTGAGGTCTATCTGTTGTGTGCAACACCTTTGAACAAAACATTAACCTGTGTTATAATTTAGTCCTTGCTTTAGTAACTGGTCCATAGTGTTTTTCTTTATTTTCAGCATATAACTTATACTGTCGAAAGCTATTTATAAACAAACAAACAAGAATGTGTAATAAAATTTAAAGTAGCTGTTATGTTACAATTTCTAAAGTAAATTTTACTAAGGACTGTAGATGCTAAATGCTCTCAAATAGAACTTGAACACTCCGCTGGCCAGGACTAGCAGTTCAAGATCAGTTTGAGATTACTGATCCGAAAGAGCCACTGGACAGGTTTACTTTAGTTGAAGTTTTCTTGCTTTGCATTTCCCTATCTTGAAAATACAATTTATCATGACTATATATAATTGTAGCTTCTTTGTGCTGTCCAATCAAGTCTGTGACACCTGAGAGTCCAATTTAAACCACAGACTCTAAGGCATATAGGGTTAAATAGTATTAAATTTGTGGCATATTGATCCAGGGTTGTAAAGTTCTTCTATTTTTAAAACAAAAAACCCACGTGGTCTGTAAAACTGGGAGACAAGGTAGATCTATTAACACTCCCCAAAAAAGTGACAAGACCACATTAGGCAGTCAAATTTAACAAGATGCCTCATGGTACTGTACACAACCTTCAAATTTTGCCATTAGCCCATCAGTGAACACGAATTCTCCTGATTGCATTTCTCAATTCCATTTCTCTTCTTTCGACAGTAAATGAGATGAATCTTCAGTCCCCCAAAACCGTAAGATTCATACATAATTTATGAAGCAAGTCGTAAATGTGTGTCACTGTGAAGTTAACACAACAATGATCTTTTAGCCTTCACATGTGATCCTGGCAAGTTTGTTGATGTGAACAGTGCCACCTTGGAGTGTAAAGAATGTCCTGCCGGCACTTACAGTGTGGGAGGTGGTGTCAGGTTTACCGACTGGGAGAAACTGCCAACCGGGTTTGAGAGCCGATCACTTGATGTGGAATACAGAGGCATGGGATACGATGGCGAGTATGAAAAGGAAAAACCAGGCAACTGTTCGGGGTAAGCAGTCTGAACAGAATTTAATTTAATGGAACTTTCTAATGCAATAGACTAAGCTACTACTTTTACTACTACTACCATTACCTTACTACCACTACTAATACTGCTACAACTATTTATCATCCATTTGAAAAAAAAGGTCAGTGATCCACTGTGTTTAAGGAGCAGGCATAGCTCAGTTGGTTAGTGCGCGGTTTTTAGAGCTTAAGGCTCCCAGTTCAATCCTCAGTGACTCCAACGTCCGCTTTGACTTTCTTCTGATCTGTGTAGCTTGAGCTTTAAATGTACCCACAAAATGGAGCACTGACAAAAGAAGGGCGGAGAGGGGGGTAAAGTGCATACCGAAGGCCACAAGTTTATCAGTTATTAATTGTCACATGTTACCCTTGTTAAACAAGATTGCTTAATACCTTTGTTTACCTTTTTTGTATACTCTGGTACTATTTTTGAATTGATTTTAATTAATAGTATGTGGTTAATGTTATTAGCCTAGGGTGGATCCCCAAAGGAGACAGTATTGCTTCGTCAGGTGACCAGTGCACATCTGAGCTGACCTATGCTGTCACAGTAAGTCTTCTAACAATCTGAACATTGTTTTCTGTAAAGTCAGCAATGGAGAGATTATACTGGCCAGGGAGATGACTTTTGACAATAAAGAACCTCATTCCAAAATGGTAATAAGAGGTCACAATGTGTACAGAGGTTTAAAACACATCCATTCACCTTCTCTATAGTACTTACCTATAGGATAATCAAAGTGCCCTGAGAGCTATTTGCCATCCCACCACCTTAGGCTATGTTCACACTTGGATCTTAAGCACTAGTGCCTGTGCACCAAATGGTGTTGTGTTCACACACAGAGTTCCAAAGGCATTATTTGGTGCCATTAGAGTGCTTGAGTACATGGTCAAGATCTTGTATTTGGGCACGGGTGCAGTGCCAGAATTTTGGAAGGAGTGAATTAAAAAAAAGGTGTGTTCACATGAGACCCTGTCAGTGGTAATCGTACTCAGGCATCAAATGTTGATAGTTTATCGAAGGTCTTATGTAGGTAAAAAAACAACAAAGCAAAGTAACAACATTAGGCTCATTAAAAACATTTGATGTTTTTCAAGTTTATTCAAACAAAACACTACAAAAAACATAATATTACATTTAATTGTAGTGTACACACCTTTTGCTTTTCAATTACAAAATTACATGGAGCTGATCACAAAAGTAATGCTGATTTAAGTCTAAAATTACAGTAAAGAGATTTTGAAGTAGAAAAATAGTCATGTCATCAAGTACTGTCCTGCAAGGATGGCATTTAAAATAAACAAACAAAATAAAAACAAATTCAAATACTTAATATGCTATAAAAAGGTAATTTACAATGTAGCAGCACATACAAACCTACTGTCTTATAAAACATTTTCTTGCTAGTATTTCAATGAAGACCACCTGAAACCATCACTTCTAAAGATCATTTTTGCACCGACATAGATCTCCATGAGAGTGCTCATTTGCCACATTCCTGGAAAATACTCCAAGCTTACCATAGCATTCTGAGTCCTGAGTGTCCTGATGTTTCCAGAGCAAAAAGTCTAACTTACTGATCTTTTTTATTTACAGTTGAAGAGAGATGGTCACGTGAAGTTTGTGTACCACTTCCCTGATGACATGTACACAATTTTTAGGTTCTATGTAAGTTCTTATATTGAAACAATATCATTTTTTTCACAAAAATAAATTGTTTTATTATTTTCTCCAAGCTCTCAAGATACTATGTAATACTTTATTTTAATATTTTTATTCATTTGGTAAATCTTAAATTTTCAAAGTTCACTGTCTAATAATCAAATAGTAAAAATAAGGCCAGGATTTTCAATATAACATTACTGTGAGTATGATAAGTAAGTTATATTATATAATTTATAATATATATTTGAGCACTGCATATGGTTTTCGTGGTCTAGGCTCAGCTGTTAAATATGTCTGTCACCAAGACAGCTAGTAAATGTAAATTATATCATGAACTCTGCCAAAATACTCTAACTTCCATTTCCAGGTGCGAAATGATCAGTGCAAGGTCTCTTCTCATGACAAGAGTCAGATCTACCTATCAGAGAGTGGCGAGAATGAATGGAATACTCGTGAGGTTTGTAAAATTTTGAATCAATATACATGTTTTTTTTGTTCAAAGTGCTTAGTTCAAGTTGACATTTTCTGGTGCCTATGTACTAAGTTTTTGTACTAGCTGAAGAGTGTTGATTTTATGAGTTATTGTGTTTTGAACAAAAATGTATTGCATCAGTTCTCAAGAACTTTAACTTATAGAATTAATACAAAGTAGTATTTCATGTCACTCATGTGGCTCTTTTAGTCACTATAAAAACTGTAAATAAATCAATGTACCAGTCCATCATTTTAATTGAAGTTATTAAGTTAAATTAAATTCTTATGTTATAATTTTTATTAATATATAATATGTTATCTTATATTATGTATAATATGTTAATTTTATATTTATGTTATTTTATTTTTTTGTATATTTATTTTATATTTTCGTTTTTATTATAATATTATTTTATATTTTTAATGAATTATAAGGCGCTTAGGACACTATGTATTAAGTGCAGTAAAAGCTTTTATTATTATTGTTATCATTATTTCTACTTTAAAAAAAGGATCCATAATTTGGATTTAAAAAGTTTCTGCATTTTAGTAAAATTATACTGATCTAATTTATTACTTTTCTCTGATTTCAGATAAAGCTAAAAGCTGGTCGCAACTTGTTGACATTTGAAGCCACTGCCATCACTTACGGCAGCCACGAGAAGAGAGATCCAATCCACATCAAGAGCATTGAAATCCAAGGTTGGTCTCACTGTTAAATAGTACAATTTTAAACATATTAAACCACTGCTCTGTACATAGTCTTGTCTTAACTCAGTGACATTTGTAAATAATTGTACATGTACGTGTAGTGTGTTTACATTAAGGGTCTGAACCCAAATTAGTCAAGTGTTGTTGTTGGTTGATCTTCTAGTTTGTGTAGTCCTGAGAAAGATGGCTGCTAGTGGAGAGTAGTTAAAGGGGCCACGCAATTTAAATGAAACTGTCACTATGAGATTGCTAACTACTGACTGTTAAAATTAATTAGACTGACTGCTTTGTGAGCTAACACTGCAAAATTTAATAGGAACTGTCTGACTGACTTTTAGTGCAATTACTCTGAACATAACTTTCACCTGTACATGTAGTCAAAGCATCAATCAGAATCAACAGTCCACAGGATTACACAAACCCAGACAATCAGCAAATCACAAACAAACTTAGGTTTACTTACATGTATGTAACAGTAGTGTTTGGCAGTTTGAAGACTTGCAATCATTAACTTTACCAATTGAAAGTGACTGGTATTGTTAAATGGACTAAAACTGATTAATATAAAGTTTTAAACAGATTTTAAATGCTTCAAATACCTGCAGGAAAAAACAGTTAGAGACATAGACATTTTGCAAAATTTTAGATAAATTTAAGTTTTAGCTATTGTTGAAAACAACTTAGGCATGGAGATTGTAAATTAATCATTTATTTGATTTTAAATGTTTGTATGCATTCAATTTTCAGGTGCAGCATTTACAACTGAGTGCACTCCATGTGAGCCAGGAACACACAGCGACAAAGCTTCGGCTTAGTATGTTTTGTTTATTTGAAATTTGTATTAAAATTTGACAGTATCAGTAACTAAAAATTGGTGGTAGCTCATTAGTAATTTAATTTTGAGCTTACTCTAAGTTTATAAGAAACACCTAACTAAAAATTAAAGTGCTTTATTGTCATTCTTTTTTTTGCTTTAAATTTTTTTTCAGATCATTTTAAAGTTCCTCTCATACCATATAGTTATATAACTCAATGACATGTATTTTTAAGTCAAACTTTTAAGAAAAGGAAACTGACCTAAAATATCCGACTCGACTTATTCATGAGAGAGAAAACATTTAACACCCAACCAGATTGTGAGAAAATTCTTAAAGCTTTTAAAAGGAGTTGGGAATAAATCTAGAGCAAAAGGAATCGACCATTTTTAGTTTAAGAGATTGAATGTACTACCATATTGGCATTAAAATTTGATAGTGCTTGCTGTATGTATATAATAGTGAAATGGAACCAAAAGCTTGCTCCAGATCTTCATTACACTCTTCACACAAACAATACAGTTTACAGTTTATTTGTTGTCCAAAAATAAGAAAATAATTACACATATTAGACACAATTACATATTAGGCCAGGGAATTCGAAGAAACCATAGGCTTTTAGGATAGAACTTCCTGAATATACATCAATAATTTATAAATACTAATAATACTAAACTGTCAAGGTGGACTACCGGTAAGTACTGTTAGCCCACCCGGATATAAGCCCTCCTGTTTATAAGCCCACCCAAAACCCATTATGAAGTTATATAAGCCCAGGGCTTATAAGTGGGATTTTACGGTAGCTGTATACAACAATGATCAAACCAAATTTTGAAAGTTTATTTACATGTATTTTATGTTCACTTGTTGAATTATTTAGTTGCACCCTGTGTAAAGAGAATGAGTTCTCAGCAAGTGGAGCCACAAAGTGTTCCACATGCAACCAGGTTACAGAATATTCCAGTAAGTATTAGTTACTATACATGTACAATTGTAAATAGCATTTTAATAAAATTAATTACAAAGTTGTTATCAGCTTAGAACTGGTGTTTTTAGTAATAATCATTTAAAAACAGCTAGTCAAGTGTGACTCGAACTTCAACATAAAAACCATTGGTTTTCTGCACACTGGAGAAGTTAGACATGTCATTTTTAGACCTTGGAATAGCTTGAAAAACAGAGTGTTTTGGGGGAGTCATTCAACATGACTGTAAATATTCTGAACTAAGAGTATAATTTATTGTATAGCTTTAGTTTCTAAGCTTTTCTTGCCTTTGGTCAAGCTGTAATTAAGTAAAGATATCTTTGGTGTCAGAAGATAGACTTTTTGGCTTTGCTGACAAAATCCGGCCTCACAAGACTGTGTCAGTTGTTCATTGGAATTTATTGAATGATCATGATGTTGTGTCACTCTGCAGCCAGAGGATCAGCCAACTGTACAGTGAGAAAGCCGTGCACAGAGCAGGACTATTATGACACTCGCACAACTTGTGACAGTAGCCACCAGGTAGGAACACACAGTTCAATGAGCTCCCTGGTTGAGTATTAAGCCCAATCGCCATTATAATCTTCATTCAGCAGAAAAGAACTTGCTGGCTGTCCCAGGAACGTGACTTAAAACATTGGCGATCGCTCCTTCTCATTCGCTTCTCCAGTTTTATGGAGTACTCTTACACCGTTAATTAAAAACAGCTGTTCTGTTCAAATTTTTAAAAAAGGCTTAAAACCTTTCTCTTTAAGAAATATTTTAATGTATAATTTTTCTATTTGTTTAACATTTTATTCTGCTGCATTGTTAAGCGCTTTTGAACTTTAATGGTAAAAAGTGCTATAAAAATCGACTATTATTATTATTATTATTATTATTATTATTATTATTATTGTCACGATTCAAACTGATCAGTGCGAGAACTTAAGATTTTAGCAAGGTTTTAAAGTATTAAAACGAAGACTTATAAATGTGAGCATTTCAAAGATTGTGGTGTCTAGTTGAAGAGTTTCTCATTGAGAATTCTATGCTTCCTTCAAAATACTCACATTAAAATCTGTAGAAGACAAAGTTCATTTTCATAAAATTTGTAAATATTGAACCTACCGGTAGGTACTATTGAAATATTTAATACCTCCACACTAGGAGTAGCTGCATGGCGGTAAGCCAGGTTCCCAGACTCTGGAACTCTTTGTCAAATGAACTAAAATCAAAACCCTCTTTAAGTAGTTTTAAAACCAACTTATACAAACATCTAATTAATCACTAATTAGTTATTTGTATATTTGTATTAGTAATTCCACATCATGCACAAGTTTAATGTGCTTACTTATTTAGATATGGCTTCCTTTCTTTGAAGCACTCCCTGTACTATAAAAATTACATAATTATGTATTGTTCTCTTACAATAACCCATTTTTCTTTCCTTTTTTTCTCTTTCCTCAAGCTTGTATACCTATATAGATGTCCATGCTAGTCAAGGCAGTTCAAAAATATAAGCCCTTGGCTTCTTTTTGAGCTGTCTTACCGTACCTTTGAATTCTTAAAAAATACATTCATGAAACTTTTAGAAAATATCACCTGTTGTTTTGAAAATACAATAAAGATAAAAGATGATGAAGATGAAAAAAACCTTTTGAAAGTATTTCTGGTCTGGTGAACAACTTTTATTTATCCTCCATAAAACCGTTACAACCTTTGTTTTGTAATAAATATCATTTAGTGACCTATACGTGTAGGCAGTGATCAGCAATGTTCTGTCACAGTGCTTGATGGCATATGTCCTTACATGTACATGTAGGTAAAATAAAGATAATTCTCACAGCTCTATGCATCCAGTGCATCCTTTCTAAGTAATTGAATGAATTAATCCAGATTTGATGTATCATTTTTTTCTTCCCAAATGACGATATAACGTTTTAAAAGGTGGTTTTAGCGCATTTCAAATGACAATGACAAAGATCTATTTGTGCGAATGAATTAAACTTGAACTGTTGTTTACGTAAAGTGTTTCAGTTTTAAAAGCAGTACTTTCTCCGTTATGGTTTCAGACTCAAGTTATGTTCAAGTGGATTGAACCCAAAATCTGCCGTGAGGATGTTGCTGGCGCCAAGAAGCTACCTGCGTCAGGTGGAAAGGAGAAGTGTCCCCCCTGTAACCCTGGTATGTTCCTTAATGGAACCCAGTGTCTCTACTGCCCAGCAAACCAGTTTAGCGATGGTAACACAGGTACGTTTGTTCATAAATTTTAGCTATATACTAGTTGGTTAGTTAGCACTATAGAGTCCCGTGTAATCCTTGCATGTTGATATTAAACCTAGTGACTCTATTGCGCATCGAACAGTGTACGGTAGCAGTGGTTACACAGGAACAGTGTACATTCTCAATACAGTTGGATTGTTACAAGTATAGAACAGATTTCACTTGACTTTGGAACTTACTGCGAACAGGGTTTCTGTGGACTGTTTGACATGGCTCTGCGGACACTCAGTGAACACGTGCCGGTGCCGTATTGTTGGATTCTGGAACATGAATAATTTTTATATCGTGTTTTCATTCTGAGTTGGGGTTCATGAATAATTTTGATATCGTATTTTCATTCTGAGTTTGGTTTTTAAGCGAACAGAGTTTTGAACACCGCAAACAAAGTTGCGTTTCAACAGACTAGACAATTACACTGTAGCTACAGTTTGTTAGTCCTTTGTAACTGGACAGACAAGCAGTTTGACAAACTGAAACAACAAAATGAAAAAAATGTTTCTGTTTTTTCCTTGTCGGGCACTGGCGGATAAAACAAATTGAATTTATAAAGTAAACGTGCAGTGAAAGTGCTGTACACGTTTGTTACTCTGGAAGCGGTTGGGATGGAACATTAAAATCCAGGACCAGTAAATGAAATGTCTTGGTTTTGGGCATCTACCCAGGTTGTTTTTTGGGGTTATGTTCGATATATACCAAGTGACAATGAGCCCTGAGTTGCGTCACAAAGAACGCAACAATGAACTGTCACTACAAAACAATGAACGATAGCTCCTCGCTTGGTATATCGAGCATCACCCTTTTATTTTTGCTCTTGTAACGTAGCCTTACTCTAATGTACCTGTTTAATGAACCTAAAAAAGAAATTAATTTAAAAAGAAATGATTCCAGGGTCTGACTCATTTTCAAGATGTTTAGGTTGTCCAGTCTTGGTGGATGATCATGGAAGGTCATGTTGAAATTGTAGTTTGTTGTTTTACAGGAAATGTCAAACTTAAGCCTTAAAGGGGTGCAACAGGGTAGATTTTGGTGGTTATTACAGGAGTTTGAGAGGATTTTAAAAACTGGGAAAGAGACTGATAGGGCGCAACAAACACTTCCCTAAGCGAGCAAGTGCCACTCCTCGGATAGCATACGAGTTGGCATTCGTCCATTAAATACTATCTCCAAAAATTAATATTAAACTTACCTAAAAGTCATAAAAACTCAAAACTTCCTCAATATAACAGTTCCTCCCCCACCACATTTTTTCCCAAATTATCTTTAAAAATTTTCAAAATAGTTGTGAGCCTTAATCAACTATTTTACTTTGTTCCTTTGGTTTAGATTTGTGATATTCCCAATTTGAACGGAGATACTGGCCTTTAGGACGTCATTGAGCCTGAAAATTTAACCCTACCCTGTTGCTCTGCCTTTACGCCGTCTTTCGGTCAGTACAGCAAGGCTTTAGTTTGATTCTGCCAGTACAGACCTCACTCAAGTTTCAGGTCCTTGATACTTACAGGGTGTTTATTCATTAAGTACTCATTTGTCCCTGTCAGACTGCAAGCAATGTCCGGTGTCCACCGAAGCCTCGTACGGCTACGACCTCAAGTGGTGGAGAAGCATTCCTCCAAACATGAAACCTTCGTGCTTCGCCATATCTGGTACGTGTCGGGTTGGTTATAAACTTTTAAACTGTATGCTAGCGATGTTTCTAGAGTTGACTGTGCGTACGAGTTTGACTACGAGTACAAATCCTTACAGGCCTTTGAATTGGTAATGTTGACTATGAGATCGGCAGTAGTTGTCGTAGTAAACCGAAGGACAGCCATGTTGTTTGTTCCGACAACGATTTTGCGAACTCTTGTCAAGATTTTGGTCGTACCATAAAGTCGCAGTCGTATCTAAAGTTCGAAGTTGCGTTTGCTTTCACAGTTTATAAAACTAACTCGTTAGCAAGCTCAACAAACTCCAAAGCTGCTTTGTTTTGTGTTGAGGAAAACATGGATGTGCAAATTGTTTTGTTTTATAAGCACAAACAATTAATACATGTAAGTAACTGGTGAGCTCCATAACCATCTCGCTTTATCAACTTTTCTTCAGTATAAAACATTTTGGGGACCGTGCAAGTTGCCTGGGTGTATTCATTGCGTGTATCACTTGGGGGTACAGTACAGTAAGTCGGTTTGATGACATTTTAAGAAACGTAGTTTGAACTATTAATGTTTTGTCAGGTAAGTTCTTTTTCTGACATCATAAAACATCAAAGGTGGCCGCCAGGAAATCCAAAATGGCGGTTTTACTTTTAAGTTCGCGAGCTTCATGTCAAGAAGATTCTAGCTGTAAATCCTCACAGGAATCTACATGTATTTCAAAACCAACAGACAGAGGATGTACAACAAAACAAGGATGGCAGCCTCACGGCACGTTTATTGACAGTGGAATCAATCACGCTGATGGAGTCTACCTAGTGCTGCGGCTGGAAGTCGGGGGGTTTGGTCACCTCCAGCACATGCCCGGGGGCAAGGAAGGGTTCGGCCTTGTGTCCTTCGTGTTCGAGATGGAGTGTGAAGGAGACTGCTTGCTGAAGTTTAAAGAGGTGATTCTTTTGTCTGTTTATTCACTTTTGTTCATTTTGTCTAATTTGCAATGCTTGTCCAAGGGCGTCAAGCTCCTATCTTTCCAATTTTTTGCTCGAAATTCCAATTTTCACAGTTTCTATACGGTGTTGTTGGTAGAGCAAGAGGAAATAAATATTGATAAAGTTGCTATTAACCCTTGTTCTTGCTATTTCACATCAAAGGTAATTTTACAGTATTGCTATTAAACTGGAAGCACCCCTGGATTACCTTACATTGCACTCTTTTCGAGGTGTGGATTGATTCTTTAAAGTCCTCTATATTCAGTAGACGTAGACCAATGGCGTCTGACACGTGTTCTGTCCATGGGTGGTGTGGCAGGGGGTTTTACGGTCATGAAAAGTAGTGAAAAAGCGAAGATTTTAGGAAAATTGGCTGAGGTCACGGGAAAGTATTGGAATTTTATTTTTTGAGCAAAATATTTCGTGCTCTTTGAAAACTGGAAGCAGTGTTGTCATCGAGCAAAAATTTGCCCCAAAAAGTCCGGGTTTTGAGTCTAATTTCTTGGTAGTGATGAAAAAGTTATTGAATTTTGTTGCCAATTTCCGTGGAACCCTGTGTGGCGAGAAAAGGTCTGTCATAAAGCTCATATCCAACACACGTTCATGGAATAATTGCTAATTTAAATTATTTCGAGAAGTTTACAAAGCAGTGTTCACTAGTGGACAGGAAAGCGGGTGGGTGTTCTTAGCACTTTGCTGAGTTAGAGTTTGTCTCAATTTTCAGGACAGTTGGAATGGATTGAAAGTGATTGAACAATGGTCGGGAAAGAGAAACAAAGACAAGTACACGTGAGTGTGAACAAACACATAACCGTACAGTCTGGCTGCATCTGCATGAATATATGCTGAAATAACAGCATCGACAGATGAAATAATCGTGCTAAGAAATGTCAAAACTACATTTTTTGTAACAAGGCCAATATTCTTGGTTTGCACTCAATCTCCAGGGATTCAAATGACAAAGGGTACGGTGGCCATGTTGGCGCACACAACAAAAGAATGTAGTTACAGCTCCATTGTTATTGTGGGCTGTGACGTCACGTGCAAACCAAGAATTGTTTAACTGTGAAAGGGGAAAGGTACAATGAGGAGGATTTTTTAAAAAGAGGCCTTATTAAAATTATATAAAGCAAAATGTCTAAACTATTTCATAAATTAGGGTTACGATTATAGCATCGATATTCATTGTTATTAGTTTTTTTTAGTCCGATTTTGTCTCCTTATTTTCCTTGGGGGAGAATAAGCTTATAACATTGTAATCGTTTCCCCTTCCTTTGACTACACGACATTAAATTTTGTAAAATAAGGGGAAGATCCTAGCAAAGGACACACACCTAATAAAGTTATATTGTATTGTATTGTAATCTCTCGATAATCTCTGTAAGACTGAATCGGAGGTGAGAACCACGTTCAATTTAGGAAGCTACTTGGGTTTTTATTAACTCGGAGTTGAAACTTTAACGGTGTTCATCCTTTGTTCAAAGACTTCATTAAAACGACCGGCCCTTTTGTATCTCAGTATAATCCCTGTCAGCTATGCATGGTTGTTTCTAGTAAGTTTCCACTGTGCAATACATGAAGGTGAAACTAATAGTAATTGGCTGATACCTAAACACAATTACATAATTATGTTCAACAACCAAATGTATATAAACACCACATAGTAACAGAATTCTACGTAATATGGAAAAATGCTTCAAGTTTACATGTAAGTTCTTCCTCGATCCTGTATGCTTGTATTGCCTCTGGAACTCAGAAACGTCTTCCTCAAACCTGGCAATTTGGCGAATGTATTGTACTTGAACCTCAATTTTTGTTTGCAAGTAGAAATTGTGAATCTTTGCAATGATAGGTGTGGAGAAGTTTTGTTCTCAAGTGTTAATTCTTGTCTTTACTACAGGTACATTGTGAGCTCAAAGAGCAAACGATCATTTTTGTGGACCTTCCAGAAGATTCAGAATGAAGATAATTTTGGATTAAACGGCGAGTTGTCATATAAACACAGACTAGACAGGTTGGTTTGGACTATTTGGGCTTATTCCTACATGTTCTGATTTAACGGTTGACGTTTTTAACACTTCTGAGTTTTTCGTGAATGCCAATCGTCTTCCCGCGGCTTACACGTACTAACAAAAATTCATTTTAAACATCTTTCAGTTTGCAAAATCAATAAGATTTATTCCATTTTGAATATATGGAAATAGTTTATCTTTTGTCAAAACAAAAAGAATGAGTGATCGTTTTCATTTGGGTTGACATTGTTGGTCTAAAGAAAAGCGATTAAACTTAAATTGTGGTGCAGGTTAAAAATTTATGACAGTTGAATATTTTGTAATTAAAGGCAAGGTATAAGTATAACTATCCATCACTGCTTACAGTCACTTACGTTTTTAAAACACTGTATTTTTTCTACTTATTTGAAATAAATGTAAGTAGTAAGTACTGCCAAGTAAACATAGCTCTCTCGGGTTTTTGCTTACTTCATCAAAAGCTACAGCACAAGTAAGACACATAAAATATACCTGGATGTGGTCGGGTTACACTGGGAAATTGGGAGTAGGTCTTGACTGGTAAAATGTGCCTTTGGTAGAACTGGCTTGGAAACTACGAAATCACCAAAATTAGGTCTGTAGCCACCTTGAGTTTGACTTTTGCTTTTAAAAAAATCATGGCATGACCAATTAGGGTCGGTTGGGTAACCAAACCGCAAAGCTTTTTTCTTTACCTAGCTGAAGTTTTGAAAAGAAAGACTTGAGGATTTATGTAGATTATATATTCGTTATTCAGTGTTATGATTGTCCCTTGTTAGGGTGAAGATACATTCGATTAACATCACTAACACCATTGACGGGGGAGCAGCGATGTGCAAGGAGTGTCCTGTTAAATCAAACAAGAAGGGAGACACGGGGTTAGTTGCTCTTATTTCGTTTCCAAAACTAGCTTTTGTACAAGTGGCATGTTTCAAGAATTACGTGGTCCTGAACATTGATTTCAAGAAAAGTCGACTTGCAATTGAACGTTTTAGAGATATCTGGCATTGTTTTGATAGTCGTTAGAATTGATAAACTAAACAAAAAAGCTAAAATTTTGTTAAAAATACTCATGTTCGAAACAAAGTTGTCTATAAAAAGTAAATCTGTTTTCGTCAGGCGTTGAAAATTTTTTTTGCTTAAATTATTCCCTTGTGGAAAAGTTTGCAGTAGCTGTAACAACTGGCATGATTACTGAGTGATGATGACAAGCCCTTCGAGTATTTTGTGCTTGAAGAAAATGCATAAGATTGATCTTAAGTTGTTATGGACGAGGGAATACTGTAACTTACATTACATCCAAGACTAAATACAATGCATGTGTTTCTTCAGGCTATGACAGACTCTTGCCTTAACCTAAATTACTGCTATGCAGTCTCCCTCGAAGGGATTTAAGCATACCGTAGGTACGAATGGAATGATCCGTCGTGATAGTAGAGAAGAGTTAGTTTGTTAAGTTCAGATTTAAAGGTGTTCAGTGAGTTTGATGTGCGAACAAATACGGGTAAAGAGTTCCATTCAGGTACAGGGCGGAAAAGAAAGAGTATTTCTTATAACAGTTTTTTATGGAACGGAGGTTTTAAAATGTCAGTGGCAAGGTTCGGCGGGTTTGGGATTTGAGCAGCTGCAATGGAATGCTTTTAATGTCAATAACGACTAGCTTGTTCATCATGTCATAAATAGGGTCAACTATGATGCTACTCTACCTTCTTCTAATTCTTCTCCACCCCAAGTTGTTTATCATGGGGGTAACGCTGGATTCCCTGTTGTCGATTCAATGACACGAGTCTGAGTATCGCTAAAATGTCATAAACGTGTTTTTCCTTTGGTTGTCGAACTGCAGGTGTCAGTCTTGTCCCGAAGGCAATTACATCGATGTGAAAGAACACAAATGCGTGAAATGCCCCAAAAGTATGTGTTAACAGTAATGAATGTATTGTTGCTGCTGTGGCAATTAAGTATTGCTAAGATATGTTGTAATATTGTCTTCCATAACACATAAACAGAGTGAATTTGAAACTCGAAGCAAACCCGAGTTGGTAATACATTATCTTCTCAAGAACTTTTACTTTTGCAGCTGTATTGTGGTCCCTAGTTAAAAAGCACAAGTGGGTGTGCTTTTGTAGATATTGCACTTGTTTGGGCCCTATTTGAAAAGCACAAATGCTTTGTTATTGATCCATAACACCCATTTTAACGGTGGTTCGTAGAACGAGATTTTTTCTCATTTTACTAGATGCACGGCATTGTATCATATTATAGTATATACAGTATCATAGTCTTTTAACACGCAGCAAGAGGAAATCTCGAAATTCTTGTTTTGATCACAGAATCGAAAGCCAAAGGCATGAAAAGTAAACGGTTTTTTTTTTAAATTCACAATGACTTTCGTGTCAACCCAGTCAGGGAATGCATGTGATTCTGTTCTTAACAGTAATGGAAAGTTACGTGTCATTTATGATTGGTTTGTGGTAAATGTATTTACTTTTCAGTGTTCTTTATGTAGATAAATAGAAATGATTAAGTTCGATTGTTGAACAGGGAAAATTTCGGTCTTAACAAGTGCCTTTCAAACAGCTATAAACATGCAAGAGATGAACATCAGTTAATATGTAGACTTCCTTTAAATAGTTGTCCCTATAAATTTCTTTAATGTTAAAAATATGTAACATAATTGCTTTCTGCCCAGAGAAGATCTCATTAGCGGGTAAAGCCGGATTAAATTTAAGATAATTGTGTTGATTTGATTGTATATGATTATTTTTGATCATTTAAACTGCTCAATGACTTTTCGTTATTTTATGATAAAATGGTATTTTACTTTACAGACCATTACCTGAACTCGACAAACTTGTATGGCAAAGATGCCTGCATCCCTTGTGGCCCGGGATTGACAAGGTAAGTTTGAAACCTGCCCCCTAAAGTATAAATTCCAGAACTCGATACGGCTTTTCCGCAAACGGGAGAATACATACTAATATGTCGTGTTCATGGACGCAAAATTTGAAATGCTGTTCATCACATCACTTGTTCATAGGAAAAGTATTTTCCTTTTGAAAAGAAAAGCTTGTTAGCTGTCGATAACTGGATTTTTGACAGTATGTTATCGTTTAAGGACGCAAAATTTGAAATGCTGTTCATCACATCACTTGTTCATAGGAAAAGTATTTTCCTTTTGAAAAAAAAAGCTTGTTAGCTGTCGATAACTGGATTTTTGACAGCATGTTATCGTTTAAGGTTATGACTCAGAATTGTGGATGTAATTTTCAACAAACTGTTTTTAAGGCTGATTACAACAGTGTTGTTGTCACTTCCATCACTTTTAATTCTGATTGGATTGTATTTCAGTGAAGAGGGAGCAACCTCCTGTCACTCAGACTGTAAATTTGTATCACGGAAATATCCTGGAAGACAGTTTGACTTCAAAGCTTTGGCAGGGTAAGTACCTAAACAGAGAATATTATAAAGGAACACAAAGATAGGAACTTTATTTCGAGTGATAATTATTTACAACTGGCACAACGAGTGAGAAAATAACTTTTGTACAATAAAATGAACGTATGTACTCTGTGCACTAATCCTGACTCCTTCAGACCGCAGAGTGTTCAAGGTGGGTCGTCCTTTACGTCACGCGGTTCGCGGTACTTCCACGTGTTCAACTTCGATATCTGTGGCCATCCTCCAAAGCCAGCCTCGTGCCACAGCAATATCAGTGTGCGGACAGGAAACAGGGTCGGTGATGTGGAATTATGTGCGAGTTTTTACCCATATCATACCTGTAGTACATGTAACTATATGATAAAATGTCACAACTTCCCTAGATCTAAGGCTTGCCAATCAAAGTATTTAACTCTGTGTTTCTTGTCTAAAATTCTGAAGAGTTCTTGTATCCCCGCGCGGAATTTCGACATAGTCGGGAGGTAGGTATTCGGTATGAAAGTGTTCCATACCTACAAGAAGACAGGTTATGGTTTTTGTTAGCCAATACCTGTTTCTGCCGTGACACTCCTTTTTAGTATCAGCTTTTTAATGTAACAACACGAACTTTCCCTTCAACACATTTGTGGTTTTCTATTTTAGGAAACTGAGAACATCACAGCCCCAGTCTGTAGAGTGACTATCATCCCCAACAGCTATAATCACCTGCCGCTTGCTACACAACCAATGAGGTCAGTCGAAAGGCCAGGCTACATATTTTTGCAATAAAATGAATGATTTCGTTGAATTTTTAAGCGATAGCTAGACAGATAAATGAATGAAACGAAAGAAAAAATGCAAGGAAGGAAGAAAGGAAGGCAGCAGAAAAGAAAGAAAGAAAAAAAGACAGAAAGAAAAAAAGAAAGAAAGAAAGGAAGGAAATAAAAAGGCATGAAATTGGACTGTTGCTAAATTGATCTGACTCACCTGCGTGGACGTTCTTCATATGAGGCTGATTTTCTCTTTTTGTTAACGTTGAAAATACGTTTCTAAATAACTAATCGTTTTTTTTCTTCCCATAAATTAAGTCTTGGAGAACAACTTGTTGGAATTTACGAAAATGAGGAAGATTTGATTGGCAACACTTCTTCAACCTTTGTTGACTCTGGTAGGTCGTGTCGATCTTTTGGTATTTGTCGAGTCTGGTTTAAGATATGTAGTGTAAACCACTTCGACATTTATTGTTCCAGGATTTCTGTTACCTCGATTACTCGTGTGACTCATTCAATAATTGTTGACACGTAGCATTGGGTGACACTTGTTCGTGCACATCTGTCATTTAATCTTTTAACGCTGGTGTGAAGTGTGTATTGGATAAGTTTTATTATTTTTTTGACATTCTAAATCTATTTAAACTTACTAATAACTAAGAAGTAACAGTAATTGCTAAACTACTAATTTTAACCCTATCCAGACTGGTTTGGGCTTAATCAGTCCCCCGCCCCCCCTCCCTTCACTTTTGTAGTTGTTACTCTCTAGCGGTAAAAACCAAAATTGGTGAAATTTTATTGGGAACATTTCGGAACGCGTTTTTTTGGCACAGGCAATCAGTTGTTGCCATAGTAACCAATAGTTTCAAACCCAACTTGTATCAGAGAAAACAAAGAAGTAACGTAATCATTACGTCTCAGCTACCACTAACAGTGTGTGGAGATAATAGGTCATAAACATTAAAATACCTTACAAAATGATGGTTTTGTAGTCATTTGTAAAAAAAATGGTTACAGAAAAAAATAAGAAGAAAATGCTAAAAGCTCGTGTGTTGACGTCATGAAGACATCATCAACAATAGTTCCTTAAGTAAGGTACCAATTTGTAGATCAGCAACCGAAACTTGGATCCTGCCAAGTTTCGCTGCAATTTTTTGAATAAAAAGGAAATTATGGAGGAGGGGGGGAGGGGGCTTTCAGCCCACCCCCACCACCCCCCCAAACAAAAAACTTTTTGAGGCCCGAAAAGGTCAGTCTGGATAGGGTTAAGACATCGTTGAACGTGTGTGAGGTGATTCTTTCAACATGAATTCATTTACTCTCGTAGGACTTGTGTCTCGCTCACCATTTGTTAAAGCTGGTATGTAGGATAACCTATTAACAATTTATAATTTAACCCTCATTTAACTCGTTCGCATTCAGTCTATTAATATAGTTAATAGGCCTTATCACGGTTTCAGCGGCCACCTTGGCGGGTAGACAAAATGCCTCAAAACAAGAGCGGTTGTACGGAATTTTCGGTGTCAAATATCTTTAACAACACTGTTGTTTTAAAAAAATTTTGAATTGAAAACTTTAATATTACAAGAGAGGAACTAAATACCAAAATTTTAGGTATGTAAACACAAGCGAAAGCGTCTAGTCACAATCTGAATTTTACGAAATCCAAAACAAATGTATTGAAAAAATCCAAATAGTAAGTTCTAGACGCAAACGTATGCGGCTACATGTCTCAAATTTTGGCATTCAGTTCCTCTTTCGTATGCTTTGCACGCGCATCATTGCTATAATAACCTAGCGGTGATTATAGTGAGAGAGAACGAAGTTCTCGACCAATCAGCATGCGCCATTTTCGATAATCACCAGTACAATTTTGCTAAATTGGCCTAGACTTTCCAATTTCCTGAGCGATTCGGACTACTTGTGGGCCAGACAAGTGTATTCCCTTCACAGGTCGCTTCTCGGCAAACACTTTCCGTTGGCACGTAATTTTCCAGGGTCCCATCCGAACACCGAGTTGAAACAGGGAACGTAAATTTGATGTCAAATTTTGGTGCTCTTTCAAAGCTTTCCAATCCTGAAAATATGTCTGCAGATATGTCTGCAATATTGGCTTTGGTATGGTCAACATATTGCTCAATTGGCTTTGTTCATACGACAAAGGTTCCAATAACTTATTTGCCAACTGACGCGATGCCATAATGCGGTAGTATTTTGTGTTTTGTTAATTCGCAATTCTAGTTTTGCTTTATATATGTCATTTGCATTTTGCATCAAACCACGACTTCAGGTGATTATTTTCTGTTGGAATTAGCGTGTAAATTGGAAATTTGCACATATCTCAAAACACTGCTAATTTTCCAGGTTTTTGTTTTGTTTGTCCTTTACATGTAAGAACTCTGCAGAATGTTGCTTGATTATGACGTGTTTGCAGGCTCCACTTTATTGTGTGCATGATTGCGATTGTCTGATTGTTTATAATACTTCTGAAGGTTAATCATCAACGGCTTTTATTTCTATACCTGGTTGGAAAATGTATGTAATGGTGTGCTTCTGGTTTTTCTCTTCAGGTGAAATCAGTAACATAACAACTCACTTCATATTCAAGTACCAAAGCTTAAGGTAAGTATTTTATATCTTACCCTTGATACTGGCTTACCTTGTGTTCTTTTTAAGCCTTCATTAAGCTTTCCCTTTTCTAATTAGTCCCCAGTCTGATATAACAAGTTTTGATTAAGTCCCAGCCTCTAGTAAGACCACACCCAAATGGATGGTAAAGTTTTTTCTTTATTTAAAGCTCTATATGTTTGAATGGAGAAATGTGAGGAGTGCTATGATACAGCTTGCGAACGTATACCTTGATGCATATAGCTAATACTCTGACATTCCAGTTGTCTGGTCATAAACTTCCTAGTAAAGAATAAAACATGTACATAAAACCTATTTAAACTATTGGGCGTTGTGATGCTTATCCCCCTTGACAGGTCTTTAAAAGCCACTCCATCTGTCGAGATTTTGAATAAAACCAGTTATAAACTCTAAATTCTAAAAATTAACTGATTAACCTCCCAGCCTCCAAAAAACCCTCAACCACCACCCTTCTAATAAGCCACAAGTCAAAAAGCACTGAAAAAAACAAGACCACAGGGAGAGAGGTACGGGAGAAAAAATAGTGTATGCCTTTATTGGGTGAAGGGGGTTTGGTGTAAATTTGGACACTTGAAAAGGGTTTTTAAAATAGGGGTGGGTGGCTCACTGCAGAGTGTGTGTGTGGGGGGGGGAGGGGGTGAACTTTATAGATTTTACTGTAAATTCTTAATGTTCCTTCTAGTGCAACTGCTGCTTGTCCTAATGGTCGCACCGTTTGGGTGACGCTGAAGTGTGACAACAACGCTGACAAGGTTGGTGCTCTTTCGTGCTCGTTGTGTCTGTTTTGTGTGGCGGTGAAAGGCTACGATCCAAGGCCACAACTGGTATTTTTCTCAGCAGAGGGCTGTGGGGGCATGTAATTTGTCCTTTGTTCTTTTCCTAAAAATATGTTTTTGTGTAAAGATTATTATTATTAGTAGTAGTAGTAGCAGTAGTAGTAGTAGTAGTAGTAGTATCTTTACTATTATTATTGTTATTATTATTATTATCATTATTATTATTATTACTATTATTATTATTATTATTATTACTACTACTACTATTATATTCTAATAGCTGGTATGAAAACAATATTTTCAGAGCTTCGAGGCTCGCAAAATCATTACGTCTTAGAAACTCGTTATTGTCAGTTGTTATTATTACTAATATTGTTGTTATTGTTATTATTATTATTATTAGTAGTAGTAGTAGTAGTAGTAGTAGCTCT
>JAOBRG010020015.1:0-39575 GCA_027574985.1 Umimayanthus nakama | reverse complement strand
GACTCATCGATAACAGAGTTCCGCTGTTTGTGGCTCAGTGTGTAGTTGTGATGCGAGGCTACTCCTGGTAACTTTTAGTTAGTTGATTAAACCAACAATGAGTAAAAACCATATGCTAATTCTTGATTGTTTGTCGTTTTTTTGCTCAAAAAGCTCCTTCTCGAAGTTCCTCTTCTAAAAGAATGCCAATTTTGGAAAACGTGCTCTCCTTTTCAGTATGTGTCCTCTCCCTCAGCTCTTTATTTTTTTGAAGTTTTTTTTGTCTACTTTTACCCACTAAAGCTGGAGAGAGTTCATAGAAAGGCAGCACGATTTTGCGCGGGCAACTATAACCCCTATGCAAGCGTGACAGAAATGCTGCAGGAACGTAACTGGGAAGCGCTAGCTACTAGAAGAAAAACCGCAAGATTAACGTTCATGTACAAACTCTCCCATAACTTAACAAATTACTCTGCAGAAAATTACCTTAAACCAAATAACGAAAGAAGAACCCGTGGGAGCCATGATTTTAAGTATTTAGTGCCTAGGGCAAAGAAAGACAGTTTTAAATTTTCATTCTTCCCCCGAACAATTAGCGAATGGAACTCCCTCCCCAAGGATTTTGTAAATGCCCCGTCCCTTGATAGTTTTAAGTCCATGTTAACTGGTAGTTTTTAATATTTTGATGCGCTAGTTTTATTCAGATTTTTAAAGTCTTCTTACTTTTAATGTTTCCATTGTAGTAATTTTATTAGTTTAGTAATTTTATAGTTGGTGTGATATCTAACGATTTTACCGACTCAATAAAATGTAGATGTAGATGTAGAAGCGCAACGGATTAATTGGTTTTTAAAGAAAAGGGATGTCTTTCAACACAGCATGTTGGTACACTGAGAACGGTGTTTGATGATAAAAACTTTTCATTTACTAGCGATTTTTTGTAATTCAGTGATGGGTACGTGTCGCCCTAAAAGTAAAATAATAGTAAAACTAAAAGTAGTGCCTAATCTGCCGCCCCGCATAGGCTATCGTGATGGTGGGCCATGGTGGGTGTTATGTGTGTTACCACTAAGTTGACAGCTGTTGAGACGTCTGCTCGGATCAATTTCCGCTTGTCACAAAGTCTGTCAAATTTTTGTTGCGCCGGTAAAACATATACAACAAAGAATCGTATGAAGATACATCAAAAATTGTGACTGCGGCTACATTTCTCAAATTTTGTCATTCAGTTTCTCTCTCGTAACATTAAAGTTTTCACTTCAAAGTTTTGGAAACTAAAGTGTTAGTGAGGATACTTGACACCGAGTTTCCATACAAACGCTCTTATTTCGAGCAGCTTTACACACCCGTCAAAATGGCATCAAAACGGAAAACCGAGACCTACTGAATAAATGTTGTATTAGCGAATTGTTTTCACTGACAAAGCCATGGCTTCAGCTAAGTGGCTTAATTTTCCATGAAAATTTTAAGATTTACTATTTTTTCCCGGAAACAGCGCGGGAGATAATGTACTGTCAAACGTATCGAAGGTAAAACGCGAGCGTTCACGGTCAGGTTAACCTCTCAAATTTTGCCAGTAGAATCTTTTGCCAAGTATCTTAAGTCAGGTTTCCATGACTTTAACGAAATTTATTAAAATATGTACAAAAGTTTGCTTTCTCAACAGATCCCAACCTACACAAGGTGACTACTTGAAATTGACCAAACTTTGGCGAATATATATTGCTGACCTTTACCCTTTCAATGTTCGGGTGCGTAGCATTGAGAGGTTCGCACCCAGCAGTTGGTCCTCCTGTGTATTTGTTGTTCTTGTAGTCGAAGAGCTTCCTTTTCTGAGGACCATCTTGTTATTTCTTGTGTGTGCTGCAGAGCTGTTTCATTAGTGTAGAACTAAAATACTGTTCAAGTGAAGCAGGATTTAAATAGATCATCGAATACAATAATCGTGCACCAAGCAGAGCTGCTGAAGAAGAACAGCGGAAGGTCTCAAGTCAGAAAGGGCAACAAAATTGGTTACGCGTGTTGAGTTGTCGTTGAGGCTGCCGGGTATTGTTTAGCTTTTTAAAATTCGTTCCCGGTCGTCGGGTATCGCAAAAATTCTGTGTCTTTCCTGGCTGCCGGGTATCTAGCATTTTAAGTATCGTTCCCGGCTGCCGGGTATCTAGTTTTTATAGCATCGTTCCCGGCTGCCGGGTATCTAGCATTTTGTGTATCGTTCCCGGCTGCCGGGTATATAGCCACAGCGAATAAAAAAAAAAGAGAATAAGACAGAATAGCAGGTCTGAGGCATGTGAATCAAAGTTTTGGGCATGTGAGCGTGTGAAAAAAAGCTGAAGCGTGTGACACACGTTCAAGGTGTGTGTCTTGGTAGGTCTGCATTATTGCTGGTACTGAAAGACTTAGAAAAGCACAACTATTTTTAACTTAAAAATGTACAGCTACTTTAAAAGAGGTTGTTATATTCAATAGTCAATGCTTCAACCGAATGGAACAATGGGGTTAAAGCAGCACACAGTTCCTTTCGGTTACAGTATCGACTATTGATTATGACAACCTTTTTTTGCTAGCTGCATGTATACAATAACATATGGACTGATGGAAGCGCAAAAATGAAAACGGAAAAACACACACCGAAGATTTTTCGCCGATTCCGTCGTAAAATTCCTCCAAGAAACTCCCTCCCTTCCTGTGTCTCTTGCCAGTTATACTGCACAACTGTTCCTCGGGGCATAAAACTTGCCATCGCGGACAGAAATCCTTAACTCATGTCCACAATTCGTAGATTTTAGAAAATAGTTGCTGTTAGTGTTATGGTTATTTGGCCGCCATTTTAAAATTTCATGGCGCAATCCGCTGTCCCTCTATACTCACGGGCTTGCACAACTCCCTGCAGTCCACGCATTCTCTTTGTGAGCAGCCGCTGAAAGAAACGTTCGTGGGCTTCGTTACTAGAATTTAAAGAAACTTCTACGGTTTGTTTGTTGTTTGTAGTCAAATACAAAAGGGTTACATGAAATAAAGTGCTTCAAAAAAAGTGATTCAGAGGAGAATACATCCGAATTGAAACTCTTATCTTTTGATGTTTTTCCTACCAAGCGGCCTGAGGCAAAGAAACGGAAAAACATGTCATGACCAGACTGTGGCATCTGTCATCTAGGATATTGTTGTTCCATAATTGGCGCCAAGTTTTCAAGTGAGAGGGTCGCAGGTAATTGCAGGTTGTCGTTTTAGCTTTTTAAATCCTGTTCGCAGTGTATGATTCGTGTACTTATATAGTAGGAGTGTGTCTCTACTGATAGAAGAAGAAATACATCCCGCATAGTACTACTTTTGAAATGGAAAAGAGGCCAAAACAAGTCGTGCAGTAGCCAGTATCAGTATGTGCATTCACTTAGACTGTAATCGACCGATTCACATAATCATTATTATCTCATTCCAGAATACTTTTCTTTCTTTCGTTAAAATTCGCTTCACTTGTTAAAACATAATTGTGCCAAGTTTACAAAGACTATCTTTAAGAATGCGTTGTAATTAATAGAAGGCCGCCCATTTTATTGTTCAATGTCAATGAGAAGTTACAGTTTTTTAGATCGTTTTGTTAGATTCTATAGATACTGATCTGCAGTCTTGCTTTGTGCTGATGACACTCGTAGATTTTCTCTGATGACTTATCCTTTAAACTAACACCTGGAATCATTTAAATAATTATACCTGTAGTTGATAAGATTATGAATTAAGTAAGTTATTGAAATCTCCATAAAACACATTGATGCTAGTCTGATTTACTGGCTAACGACTGCACATGTAATAAGTAAAAAATTGTTAACAATAATAATAATAATAATAATAGTAATGATAACAATGATAAAATGTGTTTAGGCACAGAAGTTCATAAAGTTAACTGCTTATTTTCAATGAAGCTGTCCTTGTACATTTATATAATATCCAACTTTTAAAACATTGATGGATTACTTTATATCTCAATCACACTGTTGACACAAGCACCAGCAACTCAGCCAACTTTGTATGTTTTTTATGATACATTAATAATTTATTTGTTAGCTCTGTACAAATTATGTACTTTCTTGTTGTCATTATCTGGGGCTTTTCATTGGCTATCGAATGAACTAACAATAATTATTAAAACCCTTCATGAATGGACAAGCTTTTCAATGCTTTTATCATGTTGTTTTTTTATCAATTAGATAGAAAGACAGCCAGTCTATACATACATTCAGATTATCTTATTTCTTGAAAAGACTTTGCAGATATTAAAAACCAAATTGATTTACAAATGAATGAACTTCGTCATTAACCATACGGTAGTTTGAAATGACTTTTATAAACTACTGGGCCAGTTTTAAGGAGTAACAGCCAAGTCAAGGATTGAGATTAGCCTTATTAATTCAAAGTCTGTTGTTCTTGTTTCTATGGGTGCTATTCACTGCATACATGATGCAATTTTTACCAGGATATTGCTTTATCTTATTTGGCCAAGTAAAAGTTTTGCAGGGGCCAGGTTAATATGAGGCAAATGTGAACTCATTGGGAATAATTTAGAGCAACAAGTTATGCTGTAGAGCAAGCTCCATCTGGGAGGCGATTTCCACAATGAACCTTTCAGCCCCAGTCAATACATGTAAATCATCCTTAAATCATTCACACAAAATAATGTAATTTGTTTGGTTATGAGATTAAACCAGTTGACAACACAATTGACAGTTTATCAAAGATGAAGACCAAAATTCTCCCAACCTGTTTACCAGGAAACTGTAGATGCAGTTCAGGAGAAATCAGAAATGTCACGTGGCATGTTTGGGGTTAAGAGGGTTAAAGAATTTTCGTTTAAAAATTTTGTAGCTAAGCTCAGACCATAACCACAGTATGACTACTGTTGCCATTTGAGAGTATTTTGAGGCAAAATTGAACAGTTCTAGCTGTTCTTGTTACCTGTAGCAATCAAATTCAACATGTTGCTAAGAATCTTTTCCACGGAATTTTTTTCAAAGGATCTCATGCCCAGGAAGGTGTTATTTCAAGTGGTACATTGCTCAGGAGCAGACGAAGGACACAGTGCAAAGGAGCTAGAGGTCAGAACTGTGAAGGAAAGCTGTCAGAAAACTCTCCTCGATAAGCTAATTCAGAATTTCAGAAACACATGTGCGTGTCGGAATAAAATGTAAAATTCATGAAGCTTAAACAAAGGAACACAACGAACTTTTCATTTTATCCTGACGCGAGCTTAAGTGTTTCTTGAAATTCTGAACTGGCTTATACTACTATTAGAATAATAAGTAATATATAATAATAATCAAAATAATAATAAAAATGTTAGTAATGATATGAACAATAATAATTATAAATTTTGTTGTTGCTGAGAGAGTGAGAGGCTGGGTGCTTTGTTTTTAGAAATTTGCATGTCAGTTTTATTGACAATCTCCACAGGTGAAAAAAATAAAAATATTTTTTGTTAAAATAAATATTAACAATAATAATAATAATAATAATGATAATGATAATGATAATAATGATAATAATAATAATAATTATGATAATAATAATAATAATAATAAAAATAATAATAATAACAATAATAGATATTGTACAATTGTAGTAACAATCATTACTGCATAGTGTAGCTATAACAGAAATGCAGAGCTCTTTGATAGTGCCAGAATTACTCAAGACTGTCCATTTGAGCGATTTATAATGAAATGTTAGAACTGTATGATCAGCATATGACAAAGTTCTGTTAAATAATTAACAATTATTCCACTAAATAATGTACATTGGATATGAGCTTTTAGATAGCGGTCGAGGTGTGAAGCAGAGTATTAGAGAGCCAATCAGATTACCAGAATTTCAATATCCAGTGCTCGGTATTTAATAATGTTTTTTATTGTGTTTCAGTTCCACAGCCCAACCACCAAAGGATGGCAGTCTGCACGGTATGCTTTTTTGAATATGCGTTTGATCAACAGTTGAGCTGCTGAAGGAGTTCTGTACATGTACATGCTGTACACGGAAGCGTCAGTTGGTTGTTTGACACTTCTGAGTGTAGCCAGTCACTAGTTTACCAAGCTAAAATGTTCAGAACTTGTACACACCTTGTTAGTTTATACCTACTGTTTGTACTTTCATGACATGGCTTATTAATAATAATTATGTAGCAAACGTTTGAACCATATGAAAATGAAATTCAATCAAGATTTAGAGTAAACAAAAAAGGTTTCCTTGATTATTTTTATTGTCAAGATATCTTAATTCTTAGTTCGTACATGTAGTTGTTCTCACCTTCTGTAGTTATATGTACATATAGTGGCCTGGCCAGTTTGTTTGGCATGTGAAATAAATTGATCCCTGGTAAGTCTGTTTCACCTTTCCAGTATAGCAAATGTATTGTGTTAAATCCAATAGCTTTGAACATGAGTACAGTATTATTAAACAAGGTTGGAATACAAATGCTATGGCTGTACATGTATATGGTTCTCATAAAAAGTCAGTGAAAAAATTAGAAGGTCAGAGAGTTTTAATTTGGCTTACTGGGGAACACTTACATTGTATAGTATCTTTCTCAAATCACTAAACTACATTATTTCTCATGATAAAACAGTACTTCTAGAATACTTGCTTTTTTTCAACAGTCTGTGAAAATATTTGCAAATTACACTCTGGTATAGTATACAGACATTTTTGTTGTTCACAATTAAGTTAGTAAAAGTTATTCTTTGGTCAGTCAAAGTCAGAGAAGAGTCAGGAATCATACTTATATAGTTGGATGAGTGGGAACCCTGATAGGGAAAAGATTAACTGAATTGTTGTACCCTAGGTTCTGTTTGTATCCACAAGAGCTGGTACTAATGTTGAAGGAACCTATGAGGCTTCGCAAGATGCAGATCCTTTCCCACCAGTACCTTATAAGTGAGTGTTCCTACCTCAGTCAATAGCAACATTTAGTTTTAAGGGTTTATGTGGCAGGCAGTGTACAGTAGCAGGGCATTGTTGCAGTAACAATGGGCATTCCCTGATACTGCTGAATTACATTGTATATCAAAAAACTCATGTACATTATGCAGTAAAGAGTTTTGTAAAGTTTGGCACTGTAGAGTTTGACTACCGGTAGCTAAGATGTCAAGAATTTCCTAAAAGATTGTTTGTATGATAGACTAAATTACGTGGGTGTGGAGTTCCATATAATGTAAGTGTTGAGTTCCATATTTTAGTCAAGGCTTGAGAACCGGCCATCAAATGGTTTGCTGAAAACATGCAGTACTGCAAGCTTGAATGGTACAAAGCTTGGACACAAAGAAGCTGAAACCCTTCTCACAGAGGCACTTAGTCATTGGAAATCCCTTGAGTTGAGAAGCAATCTTTGCCAAAATTCTTGTGAAAGTGAAATAATTAAGGCAAGGGGTGGTTGATGAACATAGCTGACATTCATGTAGTTCAAGTGTTAATTAATGAAGTTCTTGAAAGTAATAAGGAGAAGGATGAAGACAGAATTAAAAGAGGATGACGAGGAGGAGGAGGTTGAAGATGCGGAATATGGATGAAGAACTAATGTCTTGTGACTTGCTTTATTTGTTTGATCAATAAAACAGACTGAAACAAGTAGTCCGGTTAATTTCTGTGAAAGTGTTTCAGATTTTCTCTTCTAGCTCCAACAATTCTTGTGGGATTGACCTTGCTGAATTGCATTGTAAATATCTAACTGTCAAAGTTTTATTTGTACACCTCATTAATGTCAGATGACCTACTTCATAATTGAAGGGCTAAATGTAATCTCTACTGAAATCTTGGTAAAGTTGATGGGGTTCTCAGTGTACTATACTGTTCACGTACCCAGCAGTTGACCTAAATGTAACTTTCTCTTGAGAGAGTTTGTACTGTTGTAACTCTGTAGCTTGTGTGTTATCATCTATCAAATTATTATTGTAATTTGACGTACCTCTCTCCGCAGCAAATCAAGAGTTAGAGCTACATAACTTTCTGACAATGGTCAATAGCTTGAGGAGGATAAATCAAATGCTAACCTCGTGATATATATTCCCTAGGGTTTTATGAAGGTTATAAGCAATTTAGAAACTAGTGCCACCATTCTTTACGTGAAACTACGGTTAGCATCTAGCTTAGAAACTATCTTAACTCCAGGTAGCTTGACAAATATTTTCTTGGTGGCATTGGGTAGCTGTCTTTCTGAACACCCCTGTTCAACAGATCAAAGCAACACAAACTCTGATTTTCATTCTTCGTGGTCATTACATACACTAATACAGTTGAACACCACTTGGTACGTGATCCAACCACTCTCATACTGTCAAACCGAAAAAATCGGGCTAAAGTTTTTTCTTATTGCTATTGTTTGTCATGACTTGTGTTATCGCACCAACTGCAAACATCTAAATTTCTCCATTCTGTTTCCTTCTGTTGAACCAACTCTTCTATTTAGAAAAGTGTATAGCATGACATACCTCGGATTGACCTGATGTAAACTTGCACATGTCTGGGTTCCCTGGAATTTCTGGAAAGTTCTGGGGCTCTGTTTTTGTCATGGAACTCCTTGAAAAATCCTAGAAATCGTATAAACTTTCTTGGAAAGTTCTGAATTTTCAAGACTGTAAAGGCGGACAAACGTTGACATATTGTTTGTGATATACAGTATGTACGTTTCTGTGACTTGCATGTAGCTTCTAGTGCAGCGGCAGCCACATTTTAGAGTGTTGACGTGCTTGATGGGTTTAAGACAAACAAGTCTACTTTAATTTACACTTTTCCTGTTTAGGAACAACTTGGAGTTAGTTGTTTTTGTTCGTGTATTCTTTAGCAACAAAGATTGAGCTATTTGTTGGAAGAGTCCCTCCGGGGCAACCACCTTCACTTTTGACATGCAAGTACAGAAGGCTGGGGTAAGTCTGAATGTGTGAATTTTTGAAAAACTTGAGCTTGAACTTGACTTTAAAAGTCCAGGTTGTTGACAACAACGACAATCACAGTAAAGATAACAGTAACAACCACAGGGACATAGATAATGGCATTGGCAATGAAAACAACTACAGTAATTTGATTCAAATTTCAACAACTACAATAATAACAATCACTGTACAGATACCTGTTACTTAGCCTTGACCTAACCAATGTTGTATAACAAACATGACAGTTTTTTGTTTAACTTTGCTTAGCAAAAAGCTGAGAAAAAGTTGCTCTTTATTGTCAACAGTTTTCTTTTAGTGCGCAATACATTGTACAATTATCTCAATCCTTGAGTTATCTAGAAAATGGAAAAGATGTTAACAGTAAAAATGTGGTGAGCTTGATCAGTTTTGCTAAAATGTTGGTGTTTTATAGTTGACTTCGTACATAACTCAATGTCGTCTTAGTTTAACCAACAGCTTGCGTGGCTGTGAACATTAATTTGGCAATTGTGCTGCAGGAACTCAAGCGAATTCCTGCAGCACAATTGCCGAGTTAATGTTCACAGAATTATTCACAGATATATTCATAGACTCCATTTTATTCCAGGAAAAACATGATGCAAAATCATGCGTATGATCAGACCATTATTTTCAAGCTGTTACTCCAACATAGGTGCTGTGACAATCACTCAACCAAACCAAAACAGGAAACTCGTAATTTGAAATGGAAGCTATAAATAGATATAACCAATGAATGTTTTGTGTTTCCAGTTTGTTTGAAAAATATTGAATTTGAACAAATGGAAAGCGAAAATTAACAGGAAGTGTCATCTATTTCAGATATGTGGGGTTAGCTAACAACGAAAGTACTGGTTTTAAGGTATGTGTCACTACATTGTATAATTGTATTAGCCTTCTCTGCAGGCAACTCAGAATTATATTTTTTGGATGCCGAAAAATGTGGGAAAATGGTAAATTGCTTGCTCGAGTATCTGCTCTTTTGGCGTGCTAAAGCAGTCCACTATGACCAAGGGCTGGTGCTTGAAAATAAAAATGTCAGTATACGCCAGTTGTCATGGGCGAAAAACTTACCAATTCAACCTTGGTTGATCAAAGCCAATTTACAGCTTAGTCACCAATGCTTAAAAATATTATTTTAAAATAATTAGTTTTGTAATGTTTATCTAACGTAGTTCTATCAATAACGTACAATGAGCTCAGTCAGTCGCTGCTTGCTGTTAATATTGATTTGCCTTATCTTGCAGGCCAGAGAGCTGAAGTCCATCCACCTTGATGCAGATGGACAATTTATCAAGCTGCTGGTGCACAAGAATCACGTCAACAAGTACAATCTTTTCAATCAGGTGCGATTGATGCCTCGCTGTCTCTTGTAAAAATTTTTCAGCTGCAGAACATGCTTGTGCATGTGGAGTATCTACAAAGAAGGGAAATTCTTACATTATGATACACCAATTATCCTGGGCTAATCCGTTTTTCTGAAAGCCTCGCACTTTTCTTCATCCAATTTCTTTGATTTAAGAAAATGAAGGTACATGTACAAGACGGACAAAATAGTCCCTCGAAATAATTCCAGGCTTACCAGAAAAAAAACTGGCTGGCTGCGTACTTGATTAGTATATATACAAGCACAACATATTTTGATAGAGATGCCGAGCACAATTCTGTGACTGGGGTGGAAACTGACAGTTCTGTTGAAATAATTGTGACAATTAGTAAGTGATAGTGGTTGCAACTGATAGTTTTGTGACAGCAATGATATTTGACAGCTAACATGACATCGACAGCAACTGGCAGTGCTTTGGTTGGGCTGCTTTTTGACAATGCAACAACAACGGAATGTGCAGTAGTTGAACAATGATTTCAATCTAGAGCTCTGCAAAACGTAAACAAAGTTCTGACAGTGATGGTTCATACACTCTTAGATCTGACAGTGCGACTCGGACTGCGGTTTGTCTGTGATGAAAGTGCAGAAATTAAGATCCATTACACACATCTATCTATCTATCCTGTGGCCTCTGCTTAAAGAAGACTGTAATACATTAAGCCAGACACCTCGATCAGCCAAAGCCGTAGGGAGATGAACAGGAACTCTTGAGTCCCAACTGTAGAAATAACCCTTTGGTAGATTAGCTTGTTAGAGTGGCTAGGGTAGATGCTGCGATTTCCACAGTACTAGAGAAGAAAGGGTCTCTTCGTTTGCCGCCCTGAAGCCACCTTTATGACCTCTAAACTCTTAGTCGAACTGCACCAATTTTGTGGAAATACGAGGCAAATTTCCGTAGATGCGCTGTAAGGTGGCGTGTTCAGACCAGTGGATGTTTGAAACCCTCCTAAGAAGACGTAGATATATGCCATAAAGGTTGCACCGCGGCTGAAAAGTCATTGTCCTGGTGTCCAAACCATAAAGTTGGTCTAGCTCGACAGTCCCTTTAAAGAGGTTTAAGGTCGAGATCTTGTTAAGCTAATATTTCATGCAATCAATGCTAAAGCTTTCCGTTGTGTAATGAATATGTGTAAAAAGTCTTTATTCGGCCTCTTTGCTAATGCTGCAGAGGTTGAATTACATGGATCCATCGTTTTTTGACGTATGTTTGAATTGAGCGTTTGGTTGTTTATTGGCGTTTTGGTATCTAGACACTCCAAGAAAACTCAGTTTTATCATTTGTTGTTACCATTATAACAAATGTGTTGTGTCTATGATCAGGTAAACTTAGTGGCGGTGAATGTGATAGCTGATCCACCTGACTCGCCGTTTGAAGACGCGATGGACCCAGATCCAGTAAGTTGATACACAGTAAAGCCTTGTTTATATATATTCGAATAATCTTTGTTAAAACAGCCATGATCACTTGCTGTGGTTTTTTAGAAGGGGCTTCTAGAAATGAACTAATGCTGTGTATAAATGGTAAGTGGTAAGACAGGATAACGATTTTGCTAATTTAAAAGCAGACAGTTTTTGTTTCCCATATTGACAAGTCGAAAAATTTCTATACATAAATACAACATTTATTCTTGGCCAATGTCCCCATCTTCTTTTCACTTTCGATTTCTGATTGATCTGTTTGGATCGGGTGTTCAATTTTTGTTTAAAAACTGTAAAATGGAAAAAGTAACTTGTTGAGAGACTTGTTTACATATATCGATCATTGTTCACCATGCTTCTAACCCTAACCCAAGAGAAAGGTCTGTGCGATATTACCAGGGAACCACCCACCCACTCCTCTCATAAACGTAAAGATATTTCTAACCTCAACTGTGATAGAACCTAAGGGAAGTTTCCCAGAAACCACTCACCCACCCCTCCCACAAACCTAAAGATGAACCTGACCTCAAATGTGATTCTAACTGCAACTATGGGATAGGTGGGTGGATGGCCGAGCAGTTAGAGTTTTGGACCTGTAACCCGGAGTATCCGAGTTCGAGTCCCATTCTGACTGCTAGCTGGATTTGTTTCACAGAAAATCTGAGTTTTTAATCCTCAGCCACGCTTGTAAATAGCCAACTGGTTTGCCTCCGGCCAGTTGGGATTCTTTACCATGTTAAGTTTAATTTGGATGTTAGTTAGATCATTTAGAAATCATGGCACTGAAAAGCCCCGATGTGGAGTTGTCATTAGGAACTGTACTTTTGTATTGTTGTATTTTTTGGTGATTCCAGTAACCCACTCACCCACCCTCCCACAAACTTAAAGATAAACCTAACCTCAACCGTCACTCTTACCCTTGCCTAAGGGAAATGTGGCTGGCACATTTCCCATAAACCACTCACCCACCCCTCCTACAAACCAAAAGATAAGCCCAACCCCAACCTTGACTCCTACTAACTAAGGGAGGGGAGATTGGGACATTTCCCCGAAGCTTGTCCAAATAAACCAAGGAAAGGCCATAAAAGCAACGAAAGCAGTTGCAGAAGTCCCGTTAGCGCTCTGTCTCTTTTGGGTTTTTAAGTATCCTTTGTAAACTCTGATTGTGTTTTGCCCAATAAAGTTGTTAAAAAGAGAAGGAATGATAGAAGTGGAAAAACATTATGTTTTAGTGCAAGTCAAAACGACAGAGGCTGAGGCAGAACTAGATTTGTTCGTTAAAATCCTTGTTTGCATGTTTTGTGTTAGGCCCAATGGGAATGAGAACTCTGATTGTGTCGGAAGCAAGATGTAAGGGAACTTTCCGTGCTTTTCGTTTCCACTTCAGTTGAGTTTCCAAGCATGTTTATTCTCTGTCATTTGACCTACACTGAACGTGATGTTCCTATGCTTTGCTTCTATTTCCAATTTGCTTACGTCGCCAGTGTTAAAAATGGCTTTAGATGCCTTTGCTTTAGACTACAGTGTACGTGTACAGGGTATGTTGGGTATACATGCGTTTTAACAAAGATTCTTTGCAAAGTTGTCTGAGTTGGTGTTGTTTTGATGTCGTTGTAGACCAAAGGTGTTGACAGCATTGTTCACAACTACATGAAACAAGACCCAGCAAGCTTAAGCCACGATCCAATCTGGGGAAAGATCAACAAGTAAGTGTTTTTTTAATCCTCTGGTTTCCGTGCATTTCCTGCAGAACGTCTTTTTCAAATATATGGCAATTATATGCATGAACTTTTTTGGGAACCCCACTACTATCATGTTCTGCTATCTTGGAAAACTATTCCATGTGGATTGGTCGTGTATTACAAAGGCACATGCAGTTTTGCAACTGAATCGGTTAAAATCTATAAACGGAGCTAGCTCAAGTCGATTTAAACCAGCCCTTTTCTGTGATTTTCATAACTTCGTATTGTTTTTGCTCTTGCAGACCAGAGTACATATCTCCCATGGATGACCTAGCGTTTGACATGTACCAGGTAGGTTTTTGAACTTAGATTCAGGACATTTAATTCCCTTTTGACAGTTAGATTGGTTGATTTAAGTAGAAGTAATCGGTTTAAGGTCGCAGTTCCATGTATAACATTTTAAGGGAGTAATCTTGAAGTTGTGTAGGAAGGTCTAATAGTAACCAGCTGGGCTTGTACAGGTCAAGTCTAATCTGGAAAGCCATAGAGTTTCAACAGATAAAAAACCTGGAAAATCAAAATCGATAATGGCAACTTATTTTGTGTATTAAAACGAAGTAAAATTTGTCAAATCGTAAAGGAAGGATAAATATTCGAACCGTTTTCCTGGTTGTAGGGCACGAATTTTGCAATAGAACGTAATGGAAAGTCTATGAAATAAACTTATGCTGTCGCTGTCGATTTGAACTGATTGTTCATGACATGATGTCTATTGTTTGCACACTGGGACCCAGGGGCCAGTTTATTGATTTGCTTCTAGTGCTAAAACTAAAATGAATTAAATTAAAGTAAGTTAAGATAAAATTTTCATTAGATAAAATCATGAAAGTCATTAAGTAGTTAAAAAGTTAGTTTAAATTTCATTATCGCCAGGATCAAGAAACAGCTGCATTGATCCGAAGACTTGAGGATAAGAAAGCTGAAGCTGTGCGGGGTGAGTAGAACACGTGTACTGCCAACTCCTCTCAAGGACATAATCTTGGGGTGCTGTGCAACGCACTGCTGGGCTTGACATTGAGCACTTCACGTCACTGGTCAATGGAACCAGTATAACTCAGAACTTACCGGAAGAAAACGTGCTGGCTCAACGTGAAATGTATGATTGGCAAAAGTCAAATCAACATGATAGGGATCTGAACAGTCTCAATCTTATTCATTTGACGGATGTCACAAGTTGAAGCTGTCTTAGTAACAAACTTTCACTTCCATTTTGTTCGTGGACATAATTCACAGTAGTTTTTGAAAGAGTTGCTTGGCCGTTCTGGCCCGAACAGTTAAAACGTCCCTCGTGGTTATCAGGCAGTATGTTGAACCCAGCAGTATTCAGCCTGCATGTACATGTGGACCGCAGTTTGTTACATGTGCAGGGCGGTGCTCAAAACTTTGAAACCATTGTAAACTGTGGTTTAATTTGCACTAATTTCTTTATCTAATCGAGATGCATTAACGACAACAGTTAGATGAACCTTTCAATGTACTCTTCGTGATTTCAGTTGTCACAATATCAACTGGACACTCTCCAAGAGTATTTTCAGATAGTATCATCTCTGCCGCATATGTTGGTAGTCATTTTTTGAATTAATGTTGGTGCTATAAACAAAGCGTTGGTGAGTACTACTGTTTTCTTTGTCCAAAGATAAAAGGTTGGGAGATTTGGGAACTCCACTTCTTGACAAATGATACAAAAAACGTGACAGAATTTTTGCGGTCTTTGATATGCTGTGTGTCTTTTCTTCTGTTTTAGAGGAGAGATATGATTATGCCAAGAAACTGAAGTTGGTGATGGCTGATCTGTACAAGGTAGGAAAATCAAGGTGGTATAATTTGCAATTTAGTAAACTCTAGTAACTACTACCGATCATCTGTAACTGGAGATTTTCTAGATAAAATTGAAATACCTTGAAGATTATTTTTAAAAACTTTCATTGTCTTAAGATTAAAAAAACATTTCAATTACAATTAAGGGCAAAATGTAGCCAGGCCTGATGCTTGGTAAACCGATTGAAGCTATAGAGTCATCCTCGGCAGTCCTGCTTCCCCGGTTTCAGGGCTGAGTATAATTCGATATTTTGTCATAACAATTTTTCCAAAATTGGATTAAGAAATATGGATCAGCTTGTATGAGTGGGAATTCGACTTGAACCTGCTCATTCGAAACCTGACGCGATAACCAGATGCTAATCCTCACTTACAAGGTTTTAACTGGCGATGGTGGAAAGTTCTTACAGATTTAGATTGTAGTCTACTTTCACGGCTGGGAATACTACTTCAAAACATAAAGTAAACTCTGTGTTTACTTGTTTCTGTAATTTTTAGGTAGGAGAAAAACTTGGAAAATTTGAAGTCGAGAAGAAACGAGCAGTTGAACAGGAAGACTACGATTTGGCCAAGTTGAAAAAAGTAAGTCGCAATAATTCTTGCATGGTTCATTTACTGTACTCAGTGTCTACTGACTGGAAAGTTGATTTTCCTGCCACTGTGCCTTCAAAAAGCTAGCAGATTCACAAAACATGATTGACTTAAGGTCAAGAGTTTACAACGTTCACATGTTTTCATACGGCTACATCTTAACTAACTTTCGGTTTTTGTTTGGTTTGAAAAGTTACATTCAGCTGTATTTTGAACAAACTTTTCAGTTCGTTTGGCTGTGCAACTAGGCTTTCGCTATAATTAGGTTTTGAAGCATGTTAGGATTGGATAAGTGTTCCAGCTATAACTTGACTGTTATGTGTTAACGCATACCGAGAAACAGTAGTTTTAACTGGTTATATGTGTTTTGTATTCCAACAGAAACAGTCTGATGAGTTCAGATTGTATGTTTACCAGCAACTTGACATCAACGAACTCTTGGAGTTGGATGGGGTAAGAACTGTACAGCAGGACTTGTTTTGCTGCTTAGCATAATGTGCTTTGATCAGATTTGTGGATGCGATAGTTTATAACTTTGCAACTTGAACAATGGCATTGTAATAATTTTTGTTGTCGTAGTAATTGATGGATTTTGTTTTATTATTTGTCTTTATGACACTAGCCCAGGTCGCATGAGCCCTCGACAATTAGTATGGGTGAGTTGACATTTTGTAACATTTGTATTTTACTAATCTTTTTTGTAATTTTTAGATAACCAAGTAGTTAGGGTTCCAGAAGCTAAGTCATGGGAAAGCTGGAAGTTATGAAGTTTTGACATTATAAATGTCAGGCCTTGAAAACCTGGAAAGACAAGAATGGTAGTGGATAGTCGTGGAAAATCGGATCTGTGTTTGAATGAAGTAGAATCATGTCAAACAGCCTAATGACCCACCAATTTTCGGGAGAAGTTCATTTTATGATTTGTTCTTAACTTTTGTAAAATAAGATCACTGGAATTCTCATGGAGTTAGATCATAAAATATAAACTCTGATTACTCGATTTCGTTTTGTGGGTTTGGAATTGTGTTTCATTTAACCGTAGGTCAAGTAATGGAAAGGTGAGGACAGAAGTTGTAAATTCGCATTCGTAGTCACAACTCGCCGTTCATATTCTTACTTTCTTCAGTGTAAGCAAGACAACTGCAGAAGTTGCACTTGATAACTGATTGGTTGCTTGAAACTATCAAGAACTTTAAAAAACGGCATTCAACCAAGAGCTTCCGTGGTTAGTGGTTCTGCTCTATTCAATCCAGTAACTTGCATACATTTTCATTACAGTGCCACTGGAGAGAACAACTGCACCCCTCCCACCCATCCCGTCAGAACCCAGACGATCCCCTCCTGTCCGTGATGCATCACCTTCAGTCCAAGTCCCCTTGAGGCAAGAACCTGACCCTTCACCTCCCCGAAACAAGAGCCCCCCAATACTGACACCTGTTACTGTTAGGGTAAGACTCATCCTTTCATAACCTGCTCTTTGTAAAGTAATCTTACCTCACTGTTTTATTTTTTAACATAAAAATGCGAAATTTTATTGACAGAACAACTAAACCACATAGAAATAGCATGTTATGAATTATACATATATTTTCTGCCGAGCCATGAACTTTGTCTGGGAAGTTTGAAAAAAAATGTAAAACACTGAATGGAGTTTTTGGTTGTCTTTCAATGAAATCCTTGGTTTGTTGTTTGTTTCCGAGATTGAAAAACAGCAAAATAAAACCCCCTGGTATATTAAGCTTGAATTTGTGTTAATGAAAAACTACTTCACTAAGCTGAGGACACCCTTTGTAGCAGAAGATATACATGTACACTAGTGATGTCCTAACTTTTAAACCAGACAGCTAAAACCACCTATTTTGCACATTACAGAGTTAATAGATTGTTTCGTAGAAGTTGAAGAGTTTCAAATTTCAAGGAATTGCAAAAGTTTTGTTTTGAAAACTTTTCGAATAAAGTTTCTTGTCCACTTAGAGGCAAACTGCGATTGGTCGGTATGTTGTAAAGACTGTAACAACCATTTATGTACATTTTTTGCGAGAAGAGTTGAAAACTTTAACTTAAATATAAAACTTTCCTTTGCATTTCTTTATCGATACTTAATTAATGCACTATTGCGTACATCGACGCCTGCAATTGATTTTCTCAAATCAATGGTAATTTTTTTTATTTGAATAACTGGAATCATTTTTTTTTACAAAACGAGGGTCTTCGAGACAGCATTTCAGTTACATTTGTTTGCCGATTGACTTCAGTTTGAAGGAAGAATAATGCAAATGAGTGCTTAAGACATCTGAACTCTGAACTGTATACCTAATTTTTTAAATACGTCATGAAAACTGACTGCTGTTACAGTCTCCTTTACTGTTGCTCCAGCTAAAGGTTCTTCCCTAGACTTGTAACATGAGAAGTTAACGAATATGTGTTTACTTCACAGGAAGACGAAGCTGATGAACGCCCATTGCCTGCCCTAAACAAAAGGTAGTTCACTGATTGACTGTATTAGTCCAGAACACAAATAGCTGTCGTTCTGTATGACAGCACAGTCTACAAGAATTGGATACTTCAGTTAGAGAGTGAAAATCTTTGGAACAAGCTATCTATCGATAAACCCACAGGCTATCAAAGCTTGAAATTCGGACAGAAAACATCGCAACTCAACTCAACAACAGCGGCACTGTTGTTAAGATACATAAAGCCAGATACTCCATATGACCAGATCGATTGAGAGAGTTTGTATGTAAGTCCATTCATTTTCGCAAAACGTATGCAAAGATGTTGAAATAATGGTAAGTTTCCTCATTGTGTTGTGTGTAATTTGGGGATGATTAGAAACTGCTTGAGGCAAATTTCCGATCGGACTTGTCCAGTTGTCTCCAAATTACGTTCTTATTCAGACCGGGATTTTTGGAGTTCCTGGGACTGGAAGAGGGGGCAGAGGGTGAAACTGCTTGCGGTTAATAAGACAATTAGTGCAGAGTCACTATCCTTCATACCAAAGTTACGTCAGAAATGTGCTATCGTGTATTTATGATATCAAATTAAGGTTTTAAATGACTCAAAATTATAGAAAACTCTTGAAATGAATTGGAATGGGTAAAATTTAAATTTAACTGAAAGATATTCCGAAAAGACGAGAAAAAAAAATTCCCAGAGAAATACTGTGATCTGATTGCTATGGAAACACGCTGGTTCATATTTTTAAGTTTAGCACACACAGTTTCATCCCAGCTCAAACCCTCCGTAACTCAATCAAGTAACTCGCCTGCACTCAAGCGGGCTTTGAAGGTCTCATTTGTATGAATAAGAGTTTACTTGAGTTCTCTGCTGTTGACTTTCCTTTTGACATTTTCTTCTCATTTTGTATTTCAGCTCTATTAAGGAGGAAGAAGGTAAACAATCTGCATAATTTTGACGTTACGTTGTTTTTGTTTTCTCTAAAAGTAAAATTTCTGTTTTGCAGGGAAAAAAGTTTCACTTACTTCAAGCCAAACATTGCAGAAATATGTCACGGGCGGTCAAAAATGTTTTGTTGGAAACACTTGCAAAACAGTTTGATTTAATCAGGTTACGTTTCCTGTTGTCCCTAACTAGTATATTGTGCAATTACCATAAGTTTTTGGTGCAAGTTGAAATAACAAACACTCAATTTGAGATGAACATTAAGTCAAACCAACTAACCAAGATATCCGAACAAACTACCTAAGGAGTGCCAAAAAAACTGCACAAACACCAAGATGGAAGAATATAGCAGGTTGTTTCAAAGGCCCGCGAATGTATTTTACCATGCAACTTGTTTGCGCTGAAGAAGGACCAACGCTTAAAGTCCCATAACACGACTTGTGTCTAACTAGAAAACCCAAGGTTACCTAGGACACTAGACATTTCTAAACACTCCATCATACATACTTGGCCTTGTTTATCTTTTTTCCAATTAACATAAATGAATCTATAAAAATCTACATGTAACTAATTATCAGCCGTGAAACGTGCCTGACTGAATAAAGCATATTTTGGTGATGAATATACCATGTCAACCCTTGTTGCTCAAGTCAAATATAGCTTACTCGCCGATGCAAAGAAAAGGGTGGAAGGCAAGAAATCTTTCTGTCTTCCTAAAACTAGAACTATGGTAAATTTAATATTCGGTTCAGTTGTAATAAAATCTGGAATTCTGGTCAAGACGACTTCAAATCAACTTGCTTTTAGAAACAACTAAAATTGTCTCTTATCTCCGTCTACAGATCTTACTAACACTTTCTAACAGTTACTACACAACTTTTTGTTGTTGTTTTGTTGTTTTTGATTAATCTTTTTATATGTCCTCTTGATACTTTGTGTGCACTGTCTAATTTTAATCAAAATGAAGTTACAGGCAACAGGCAATTTGAACTTCGCATGGCTCAGTCATTAAGTTCGATTATTAGCCTCTGCAATTTCTAAATGGCCGTGCTCTCATCAACCGCAAACAGTATATTGCCAATAAATGTATTAACGCTAGCTGTGATAACCAAAGAGCACAATTAAAAATTGTTGTTGTTGATGTTGTTTCTTAAACTCCAGTGTTAAATGTGAAAGTAAACTTACGTTGAAAGTCCAACTTTTTTTGAACAAACTTTAGAGTCAAAATTATATCCACAATTATAGCTACATATTCGTGTTGATGCATCCATATGTATTTTTGTACCTTATTTGTTAATAGTTTTGTCCATTATCTCAAATAAGGCTTTGTCGACAATTTTTTTAAGGGATAGAGAAACTTTAGTTAGTTTGCAGACCCCTGTTACAACCTCCGCTTTCTGTAATGAAATAGCATATGGCCATTTATGTTGTTTATACATTTTATTGCAGAACCAGAAGGCGAAAGTGATCGAGGTATGTCGTTTTACTGTTCTATATTTTATTGGTAGTGGATTTGAAATTAATCGACCAGAATTCCATTCCTTTTTTCCTTTTAAAGTGAATAAACTTCTTTCTCTCATATCATATCAGATCATATCATATCATATCGTATCGTATCATATCATACCATATCATATCAACAGAACTAAGAAACAAAGTTTGAAAACAATTTTAAAATGATATGATACAAACAGTCTACGAAATAAATGCCGATCGTTTTCTTTTACGAGCTTCAATTAGACGTTATGTAAGCTGGTTCGTGTTTAATTAACAAACAAGAGGCTCATTAAGCCTTTACTCATGGTACGAGTGGAGGCTGAAGTGAGGTTGCATTCAGTTACTTTAACCCTTGAAGCACCGATGTGTTTGCAAACTGTATGTAACAAGGGAAGCAATAACTTGTTGAGAAACACTGCAAGTAAGTCAAAGAACGCACAAACTACTCTTTCATCCGATAACAAGCCCTGGGGATTATGTTTGTTCAAAAGGGACTTTTGTCATATTTTTTTGAGATCTAAAATAATGTTTTAGGTGAGGGGTGGGGGGGGGGGGGACTTATTTTCAAATTTTTACGGTAACTTAATTTCCTAGCTTCGCATTTTATAATAGCATTATGAAGCCGTTTTCTCATCGCAAACATGTTATTTATTTGCTTGGTACTTTTACGAATAAACTGTTGGTAGCTTTCTTGATTGAATGATTAATTGATTGATTGATTGTATGATTGAAGTAGGGAATGATTACCTGAATGAAAAAAGATTTGATTTTTAATTGGTTAGGCGCACCAGAACCTTTGAAAGAAAGCGACGAGAGAGCAGCTGCATTTGTCATTGATGTCTTTGGTTTAAACTTGGTGAGTATATCAGAAGGTGTAGATGCGAATCAATGTAGACTTGTGGTATGCGATATATGTGCATCTAAACTAAAAAGCAGTTTAGTATCTGAATAGCTTACCACCAAATCTCAAACCTTCAACTCAGGCCAAGTCTACTATCTCAAAGAAATTGTTTTCTACCACCAATTTAGGTTCAGTGTTTCTACTCAAAGAACTGGAAGTTTCGGCAAGAAGCTGCAGAAACATTAAATAGAGAACTGACAACGGACAACCCGGAGTTAATAGGAGACAAGGACTACAGAAATGTTACAAGGGCGGTAATTTTCCTAATAAAGAAGGGAGTTAAAGATGGAGTATCATCGGTAAGTAAAGTGTGGGACACCGACAGGTCACAATGTTTGGTGACTAAAATGTTGTAATTGGTAAACGTGATTGGTAATAATGGTTCTTTATACGAACGCTGTGTCTTCTGAAATCACAGTGCCCCCGCTCTGACTTACCGGGGGGATAGACAGGGTACCAGTGAATTTCTACAAGTGCGCATTCTCGAAGAATGACTACTTATGGAACACTCTAGCACATCAGTTGAAAACAGATTTTCCTCCGTCGAAAATGATATCTTCCCTTGTGAATAATACTCGATCACCTTCCAAACAAAATTCTGACATCAAACAAAATAATGGTTCTTTATACGAACGCTGTGTCTTCTGAAATTACAGTGCCCTCGCTCTAACTTACCGGGAAGGATAGACAGGATACCAGTGAATTTCTACAAGTGCGCATTCTCGAAGAAAAATGTTGGCCGATGTTGGATGAAAAGTTTGACAGAAATCAAACCCCATCCAACATCTTCCAACACTTTCCTACATTGCCCAACATGGTGTTTAAACGGAGACAACGTGTTGTGGCTAACAATGTTGGATGATGTTGTCCCAACATGTTGCGTCCGTTTAAACGGGCCTTAATACATCTGATGGCAAGAGCTTACCTATAAGTAAACCTCGCCATTACGGCCTTCACACTCAATGGATCGAGACTGGCACGCTCGTGGGATTCAGTTGTGCATTGCAATTGTTTGCACGTGACGTAACCACCGGTAACTTAATTTTTAGTGGATTGATAACTACATGATACTATGAAAAAAGTTTAATTTAACTCGGCAAATTCCTGCGCTTGATTTGAAAATTAGGTCAAAGGTGAGCAGAACGTTGAAACAAACTCGAGGAAAACCAGATGGCGAACCTGGGTCGTTGAATGTGATCATTTTACCTGGAGACTCTCCGTTTACTAATTTTTTCCTAATTTCTAAGGATTTCTAAGGGTGGACCTTTAAAACTGTATTGACGTCAAACTATAACAAATTAGCGAAATTGAAGGCAAATTGATAAAAATTCAAACTTTTAATGATTTTGGAGAAGAATCGATTCTGAACGGAATATTGCCTAACCTGTTTCTTCACCCTTTAGATATACTTAGCTATTTAAATCATTGTAACAATTATATTTAGTTGTCTGATGGGAAACTCGTTACTCTCGTTATGTCTGTAGTACATGGCATTTTGACAGTCTGAAAAAAAATTTTTCCGAGTTTCTGTTAAGTTTGTACAAGCTTAGATCGAAAGATGTTTGTTAACATTTTATCTTATCTCTCATTTACCTTCAGGTGTTTAACGCCATCCTCACAGCAACAAGTTCCTTTCTCAAAGTTTACCTCAGCAAACAGAGGTGGGTTTAACATTTAAAGGTATCATTGTGGGACTAGTGTATAAGGACATCTCTAAAAATGATAAAAGAAAACAGGATTTGAAAAAAAACGAACAGAGAATTGTGTTTCTTTGATCCACTGTCAGATAAATTCTAGAAACTGGTCAGCTGTATTGTTGAGCTTACTTCGGAAAAATGGAAATTCAATAACGATTTGAAAGCCGATGAATTAATTCTTCACACCTAGTTTGGCTAGCGTTTTTAAAATGTTAAGAATCTTCATATCCTGGCAACATCAACCGAAAATTAAGAAAAATCAAAACTGGTGTCAGACGCCAACATTTGCTTCAGGTCTTTATGCTCCAATATCCCCGTAGTGCCCTAGAGGGGATACGTATAGGGTTTTGTTAACTGGTATAATTTATGTACTGGAAAATTGCAGTCATAACTAGTTTACGATAATTTTTACGGACTCTTGAATAGATTAATAAGATTGTCCAACAAGTTACCAAACTCTAAAATAGTGAAAGATGTCTTGTTTCTAAAAAAACGCAAACCACCACGCATGAATGCTAAGAAGTAGGCAGCGGTGGATATCTACTTTTTATGATCCAATCAGAACGCGCGAAAAGTGCTATCTACTTATTTGGCAAATACTTATCCAAACTATAACGTAGTTGTTCCTTGCTTTCAGATCTGGAAAAAGCGAGATTGCTCAAGTTGTCGAAAAGGTACAGTTTGTACTGGAGCATTTTGATTAGTTGTTTTGTATTGTTGAAGACTGTAGGTTCTCGTTTGGAGGCCTATTGTCTTATTAGTGTACAAAACAACTTATGAGTCGATAAGCGGTGAGGCTAAACTTAGATTTAGGGCTAAGGTTAAGGTTTTTGTTTTGATTTGGAACCCACAGTTTGCAGCATGATTTGTGGTTCAATGATAAGGGTAGGGATAAGTGTAGGTTCAGTGGCTCGTTGACTACTTACCTTTAAAATTATCTAAACCGCAGTTGATATGGAAGACGATAAATTAAGTGGTGCCAGATAGGTTCAAAATAAGAAATGCTAGTTGGTTATTTGAGAATTATTGCGCCCTTATGTTAAAAGTTATCCAAGAGACGAGAAAGGCGGTAAACTAGTGTTAGGGTTGGAGTAGTGTTCTCACACTTAAACCTTTCTGATGCTAAACGGACAAGCTTTGTACTACTGGTCATCTGTCAGATTGTGTCACAAACCTGAAAAGATTGACATTTTGGAGTTTACCTCATAACTCAACGACTTGTAAGGCTCGATGTTAAACAACCTCTCATTTTTTGTGCCGCTCTTTATTCTGTAGGTTATCCCAATTCTACTGGCGAAGACGGGTGAAATGGTCTGTAATGATAACTTTTCTACTTATTTAGGGCATATAAAGCCGTCGCTCTAATGGGCTAAAAACAGTGAAAGTAGTGTTATGGTTAAACGGATGGTGGTAATGGATGTAGAAACTAGTAGTTCAGTTAAAACACTTATTTCATTACCTTCTGTACGACAGCTTTGTAAAACGACTGTCTGTGTCTAAGAAGTGAAGTGAACTGAGAAGTTCTAGCCGAAAGTACGTACTTGAGAAAGCCGAAAGGTCTCATGTTCGTCCTGTACTTCTCTCATGCTTTAAAACATCTAGGGTGTTGTGGTGTCCACTTTTCAACACTTACAGCCGTGATATAAGGATTTTAAATGGTAACTAAGTTATAACTAACTTTACCTTTTTCTGTGATTACATGTATACATGGAATGACCTTTCCGTGAGAAGCAGTTTTCCTTTTGTATACATAGTGGTAGTTAAACTGATTAGAGCGCGTAGCGTGAGCTGGATTTGAAGACCAATTAGCAATTAACTATAACCATTTTAAATCGCTTTTTTGTTTGTTTATTCTGCTTTTTGATTAGATTTTCGAAATAGTCAAAAACCTACCAAAATGCAGGAATCACCTGTGGTTTCAAAATTAACATAATAAAAAGGCGAAGATATGCGACTTCTTGAAACTTTTTTTCGAGTGATAGAGACAGTATTTTTCAAACAAGCGCAGTTTGTAAAATAGTTTTTTACACGAAGAATCGAATTCATTTCTTTAGTATTTCTTGACTTTGTTCCTTCCCTTTTGGAAACCACTGAGTTATTTCGACTTTTGTTATTTTGACAGGCGGCCAGGAGTCGTGAAGCATCCATTAATATGATCATCGAACTTGCTGCATGGAAAGATATAAAGGTACCTTACAAACTAAAGATTTTTGCCTGTTCAACTTGAATCATTTCAGAAAACAAGGTGCTTCTTGGTTTGTTGTGGATTTGAGCAAGAGAGTTGAGTGGTTGGGCTTGCCCGCGATAGTTGTAGACAGAGTTGCAGAAGAGTGCAGAACGAGCAGTGCATCACAGTTGTAGGAAAGTTGAGCCTAACGTGAAGTAGAAAATGATTTACTTGAGAGGTTAAGAGTACGAAAACAAGTTTCTCTTGTTCATCTTTTTGTTCCACCGTCTTTTTTTTTTAAGTTTTTTCATCTTTCATCAGCTTGTTAATTTTTTTTTCATTCAGTCGCTTGTCATTCGTTCGCTTTTTCTTGCCAACTCATTCATTTTCTACTATTTATTCATTTGTTCATCCATCTATTTAGACACCCATTCGTTCATTCATTAGTTCCCTTGTTTGTTTGTTTGTTCGTTCGTTCACCAATTCGTTCATTGAATTAGTCATTTCTTTGCCTAATTCTTTTGCTCGTCCATTTTTTCGAAATATTACATATATTGTTTTCCCGCCAAAACTAACATGCGACTTTTTTGTTTGTAGGCGTTAGGCAAGGTATTGTAGCTTCGTAGGCAGAACTTGAATAGAAACAAGATAGTTATTCCAAAAGGAAGGTAGGAAACTCAAGTGGTCAACCAAAAGGAGCATCTCAAGACCAGTAATTTTGTTTACAGCATTAAGGTTAACAATAACGAAATTTTGTGAGGACCTTGCTTTGTGATGAGTAGGAAAACTAAAAATTTAAATTTTGATGCCAGCACTGTTACAAATCCTTGTTTACGTTACATTGTAAGTTGTTCACTTCTCGAAAATTGTTTTTTAGCTGAGAGGTTTTTTTACTACATGGCCACTGGATGCTACAATAAAGCAACATACTGTTTGGTGCTACACTCTGACAAAAGATCTAAAAGTCTTTCCTGTTAGGGATAAGTTCGTTGCAGATTTGCAGTCTGAATGTGTTTAAACTTTCAAGAACAAATCCGTAAAAAAGAGTTTATGGATCCCAAATTGGAACATTTTCGCCAACGTATGTTACCGCTTCGCAGAACAACTTACCTAGCTGCTAAACACTTTAATATTCCAAGTTTTCTTATAAACATTTTTCCGGAAGAACCAACCCACCTCTTTGGAGTTCTGGCGCTCGGAAAACGGAATCATAAAAATTTAGTTTCAATTTACCACTGAAGCTTTCAACGGAATCAGGGAACGGTTCTTATTTGTTTTTTGTTAAGCAAACGTTTGTTTACCAATTGGGTGCTTCTACTACTGGCAAAGTTTGTTTAGTTTTTCGATTTGCATAAATGTAACCTGCACAATAAAAATGCTTTTAAACACTAAAGTTGCAGTCAGGCGTTTTGTAGATGGAATAATTAAAGAGTTTGGCTCTGACGTTTAAACCTGTTTGTAAAAGACGTTTTCAAAAAGAAACTGTTTTCCTCGGTTTTCTTCTCCCCAGGAACTTGTCTTTTTCACAGTACTTTACAAAACTCCAGTCTTTGCTTACGTGTGAGGTTTTACGTGCTCACTTTAACAGGAGGTTCGTTTAGCAAATATAATTACACTCCAGTGAAACGCTTTGCTGACTCCATAGAGTTATGGTCACATGGAAAGACCATAACAATACTTGAATACCTCCCGGAGCTGCTTTTCCCCTAGGGTAAACACCCAGGAGTTTATACACTTTGTTTTTGACGTTGGGAAGGTGTTGGTGGGTCTGGAGGGTGTTGTTATAAAGGTTAACAGAACTTATTAAGATAAAATGCTACAGTTGCGGGCTGTAGATTGTGTTTGGAACATCTAAATTTCGTGTCTTCCTCCTTGGTTTCACCTTCTGACACTTTTATCCAGAAAAAAAAGAGTTAATAACTTTACGTTTTTGCAAAACACCTTCTGACTGGATTATTTGTTAGCCCCTAGGAGTTATCCCAGAGATTGTCACGCAGCCTTTTAAACAGAAACAGCAGGTGAGTGTTTTCCCTTTCCCTCCACTGTAGGTTCACTAGATATTGGAATTGAACTTGCCATCACCTTAATTCCAATGTCAGGTGCTTGTTCGTACTGTCATAAGATGCAAGAAATGGTGGCAGGAGCTCCATCCCTGCAAATCTTGATGCTTGCTGCCGTAGCTGCATTAATATTTTTGTAGGTCCGTTCTGCAACCTATTAACAGGGCTGCCACGGTCCTTGAAAATCCTGGAAAGTCCTGGAATTAGCAAAAGAAAAGTTTCAGGCCGTGGAAAGTCCTAGAACTTGGGTTGCGGACCTTGAAAATCTTGGAATGGGCAAAATTCACCTTCAAAAGTAAAAAATAGCCAAAGAGAGCTGTTATTATAACAATTTATGAAAACAAGTTTGTAAAGCTCATTGCTGAATTAATATGCAGAGTAATAAAACTTCTTTCGTACAGAAGGCCCTTAAATTTGCTCGTATAGGTTCTGGAAAGTCCTGGAAAAGTCCTTGAATTTCACATCCGGTTAACAGTGGCAACCCTGTCGGAATTAATATTAATAATAATGATATTAATAATAATCATAATCATAATCATAATCATAATCATCACCATCATAATAATGATAATAATAACAATAATAATAATAATAATAATAGTAGTAATAATAAAAACACTGACGATAACGATAATTTCTTTTTACTATTACTAAACAAAACTAGCAGTACAAAGAATCATGGTTGGGACTTACCCTTTTATGTTTTTACAAACGCGCCTGAAGTCGTACTTACTTCTTTGAAGGTTCGATGTCACAGCTCGACAATTTTCACTGTAACAACCGTGTCTCTCGTTTTCCAGGTCTCGTGGCGGTTGTATAAGAGCAGAATAGAGATCATCGAGAGACTGCTCGCAGTACTGGAAGTTGATTCTGATAAGCCGGGGTATGTCGGGTTTTTACACTCTCCAGTATTTTTTTCTTCTTGTCTCTTGGTCAACTGATTGTGCTCCCAAAGGTAGTACTCTCGGAAACAACCACGAGGGGGTACGAATTTTGAATTAAACCCATTTTTGGCAATCCAAAAATATATTTTATAAGAATTTGATTGTATGATTCGTGATTGGATGGCTTGAAATACTGTTTTTCTGTATCCTTTTTGTTTTTAGACCTTTTCTTTAGAATTGTTCTCAAAAACCCTAAAACACTTGTTTACTTTGTAATTACTAAAACTTTGGACCCACCCGTCATTTTTTTTCTGGAAGTTCTCCCTTGGATGGCACCTTGGCTGATCTTGCAGTATTTATTAAAGAAAAAATCTTGATCAACTTACCCCTTTAGAGACAAGCAGCGGTCTGAAATCTAGTTTAAGAGATTGAAATCGATCCTTAGCATGTCCAAGTTAGCGTGCGTGGTATTAATGAGATTTTTGAGGAAGGGATTAGGTGAGTAGCTACATCACATGAGTACCGGTGTCCCAGGGGTTTCGCCCCCCGATTGATACTGTCAATGCAGCTCTTGACGGTACAATACATTGCCGTACAATATATGATGCGCTTCGCCGCAATACCATGCCACACGATACATTAAAATACAACATGATTCGAAACAATACGAGGCGATACAAAACGATGCGATGCAAAACGTTCCGTTACCATAGAATATTCAACAATTCCAGGGGGCTATTACAGGTTGAAATATCTTACATTGCTGCCACTAAAATCGTTTTTCATATTCAGTTTTAGTACAACTCACAAAATTTTTTATACTTGATGTTTCTGATTATGATACTTGTTTCCAAATGCTTAATATCACTAGTTACTAGATTTCCAATTTTGTGTGCTTACAGAGTGCACAAGATTCATGGAATTCCCACTAAGTCGTGGAGTTTCATTATTTCGACCTCAAGCTTTAAATCATTAGAAAGTTAGACTTTGTTACGGAAACATCGTAGAAAATTAAATAGATAGTTTTACGTATTTAATAAGTAAAAAGAGGCAGTGAAATATTTGAGATATTGGGTGTTGTTGTCATTTTTGTCGCACAAGAACCAATCCGTTTACACAGAAGACATTTGTAGGAATGTGCGTGAGCTTTACTTTGTCATTAGGTTTAATTTATTGATTACCTAACAAATGACTTTTGTGTTCTATATTAGCGGGCTGACCACCGCTGCTGTTATGAAAGTAAGTCTTGCTTTTAACTAGTAGAGTTACACTGTGTGTCGATTTACTTCCCTTGAAATATCCATTTTTTTAATCAGTCTTTTTGCATCACGAATGCAGTATTTATAAATAATGTAGTGTTATACGTAAAGTTGTTGAGTGACGTTTCCCCTCTCTTTGGTTTCACACTTTTGGCAAGCATGTCTTTGTGACGACTCTTGATCTTGGTAGATAGTAAGTTTTGTATTTGTAAAGGGGTGCAACTTTCTGTATTTTAGTTGTGATTAGGGGAATTGGAGAGGAGGTTTAAAAGGGGGAAAAGGTATGAGTACATTGACACAGTAAATTCTGCTCCTAAGTAGCAAGTGCCACCCCTTGAGAAGGATACAAGCTGGCCTTCGTCTACTAAAACTAATTTGAAATACCATAAGTATTAAATATACTACAAATTCCTTCAAAAAGGAAGCTCGTCCCACTCGTTTATTTTCCTCCTTAGTTATCTCGAAGGGCTCCCGAAACACTTGTGAATATTTATCATCTACGTTGCTGTGTCGTATTAATTCAAATTTTTTATGTTTAGTGAACTAAGATGTTAGTGACCATGACGTAATTGTGCCTGTTCCGCACGACTGGTTTCTTCCATTTAAACCCCGAACTCTGCTCTTTTCCCCTCTCAGGTGGTTGCACCGGCCTTAGAACACACAAATGGCGAGGTTCGTGACGTGGCGGTCAAAGTTGTTCTGGAGATGTACAAAAAGGTAATTACAGGCAACATGGTAACGACGACAATAACTTGTACGCATAAACATACAAAGGATCTCTTGTGACAAGGCGGTCAGAGTTGTTCTGGACGCGTACAAAACGGTAGTTACTCTCTGCCGTACAGGACAACGACAACAATTGTGTTAAGTTCCAAAGTATTGTTATAAATAGAACAGCCTCTATCTTTTTTGTACATTGAATGAATTTTGTTGCACTATTTTTTGGGTTTGATTTACTTTGTACGGGTGACTTCCATACCGTAATGAAAACTGCACTATTTGGGCTTTTTGTAAATATTTGGAACGCTTTCTCCAATGCATTTTGATTCCACAGGTGAAGGATCCTGTAAGAGCTTATCTACCACCAGACGAAGCTGCAACCAGGAAGATACCGCTGTATCGTGCGGTGTTTGATGGGATGGATAGGATCGATGGCAAACCAACAGAGTCCGAGAGGAAGGTTGGGCATTACAAAGTTTTGAGCTTTTTAAGGCTAATTAGCAGTTCTTTCGTGGTATGTTTCTAGATGATATACATGTATTTCACTTTCATCTTCAGAAGAAAAACTGCTGAAAGACTTGTTTAGTTATCAAACTCTTCCCCCCAGAATCTATGTACTGTGGCTACGCCCGTTTCAGAGTTAAGACGATCCTCAAAAATCCTGAATTGTCCTTTAATTGCTAAGAATATATTCAAGGTCCTAGAAACTCCTTGAAAGGTCTTGAAAATACGCTGAAATCCTTTGAATCGGCAAGTACATTCCAGGTCCTGGAAAGACCTTGAAAATCAGCTGAGAACCTTAAAAAATCCCAGAAAATCTTTGAATTGGCAAAAATATATTCCAGGTCCAGTATTTTCCTTAAAAATCAGTTGAGGTCCTTAAAAATCCTGGCAAGTCTAATAGTTGACAAGAATATACTCCAGGTCCGGAATGTTCTTGAGAATCAGCCGAGGTCCTTGAAAATCCTGAAATGGGTGAAATACTTCAGCTCCATTGCCTTGAAACTAAAAAAAATATTTTTGAGCATTTTTCATTACAACACATGGTCCCCAAAGCCAAGGGAGAAAATGGAGTTTTTTCACTTTTTTCCCTTTCATTTTTTTCAAGTTTTGTCTGGCGCAGAATGTCCTGGAATAGTTTTTTCAATTTCATATCCAGTTAAGAGTGCGAGCACTGCCCATTTAAAATTAGTGTTAGAAGTTTTGAAATAAGAAAGTATTAGTTCATGAAACTGTTCTAACTCTTCTCAATTGTGTTGGGACCAGGAGCAAGTATTCTTATCCCGACAATAAATTTGTATTGTTCATTAAAATGTAAACTCGCTTAACTTGATTTTAGTGCAGGTTTTCATGTTGACACATTTGTTCTCAGGCCAAAGCCAAAGCTGAGAAAATGAATGCTGAAAAGACGAAGCAAGCAGAGGTAAGATTTGCACCCTTTGCTGTAAAGTCTGCCTCTTGTTCACAACTGGTAGATTCGTATATCGTGTTTTGTAAACACCGCTGCTCCTGTAGCTGGTCTCCGTTAGCAAACTCACTTATTTTGTTGCAGAATAAGTGATTCTGCAAAAACGTGTTGCAGCTACGGGTAATTTTGGCAGATTGTTTGAACCTATTTCGCACAAAAAGTCCTTACGTTAGCAATTCACATTGTGAAACTTTCATAGACTGTTTTTATAAACACTACTGCAGGAGGAATCTTTCTGATTTTGGAAAATCCTTTCTGTTACAAGCTTGTTAGTACCAACATGCAAGTGTTCTTGGGTCAGCCGTGAAAAGGCTTTCTGATCTGATGTGAATAAGGCATGAGCGTGTCCCGGGGTGGGGAGAGACCGGCAGGACTGTTTCGCCCCAGTACCTGTCCCCAGGGGAAGTCATTGACAACTGTTGACAGCAACAACAGATCTTGTATTGCTTATGGCAACCGGTTGATTATAAGCTAGGCATAGCAAATGTTTTAGATTTATTTGCCATAGCTAAACTATAGAACTGGCTAAGAAACATATAAAAGACTGCGAGGGTAAAGTTTAAGCAAGAGGCCTTTTGCAACAACAGGTCACATGGTACAAAGTCCGCCATACTAGAGAGCAAATGAATGGGCAAGTTTCCACGGGGAAATGTAAACAATGAAAAATCACACTTTTCTAGTTACTTGAGTATTATTTTGTAGGCTGGCACATTCTTTTGCAATCCAGTATGGCGGATTTTGCACCATGTGACCTGTTGCTGCAAAAGGCCTAGTAACAAGCTTTGTAGCATTTTAGAAGAGAGAATTTTGATGGATTATACATTTTTATTGTTGTTGTTAGTATTATTTATAATTATATTATTGTTGTTATTATTATTATTATTATTATTATTATTCTTGTTATTGTAATTAAGTTGTTGTGCAGTTCATGGTAGTAACAGCACTTTTAATGCAATGAACTGCAGATCGAAGCGTTGCAAGCACAGCTCCAGGCGCTGAGGGACATGGCCGGTGGAAAAGGGGTGAGCTGAATTTTATATTGTAATGCGATCCTTTTCGTTTTTCAAAGTTTTTTAATATTTTGGGGAACCGTCAATCAAAGCTCATTTACAAAGGCTCGTCCTTCATTGAGGTGGTGTTTTGAAGTATACCTGACGAATTCCTTGACAGGTCGCGGACTCCACGGCAGATATCAAAGGAACCAAGCAGAAAGGTGCAAAGAAGAAGAAAGGTAAACTTGCAGCGACTGATAGAAGCCTGTTTGTCGCTAGCCGGAGTTTCCAGTGTTCTAACATGCTGTGTAACTGGTTAAAACCAAAAGTATTACCCTATAAATAGATAACGATTTAGAATCTGCAAGGCTGACAGGGGTGTGGTCCCTGCACGCGCTCCCTGAACATGCCTCTTGTGCTGTAGTTTGTATCAGGGAGTGTTCATGGCCATGCAACAGCAACCTACGATCTTTATGGGCCTGCAGTCCTCAAGTCAGACTGTATGGTTGTTTGAGATCATACAACTATGATTTCTCACCAGTACGGCTCAAGGTACAAACAGCTAATTTAAGGACTGCTCTTTTTGTCTGCTTTCCTGTCGAGTTGTTTAGTTTTTCTTTAGTTTGCCGTATAGCTACAGAAGTCTTTCTGAGTTTCACCAATTTGATTATATTGCTAACTAGTTTGGAAGAACTGTGCCTGAGCTCAGCAAGAACCTTGCTAGTTTTCCAAACTGCAATACCTTGACGTTGATTTGACTAAAATTGATTGATTTTGTGTCAATTTACATCTCTATACAGTTAGAATATACATGTATTAATATTTTAGATTGCGTCCACGTTTTTCTTGTGTATGGCTTTATCTTGCTCGTTTAACTACATGTGATTATTCCGGCCAGGTCACCAGCGCCCATCGAATTCTATTTCAGTTAGTCAATCTTCAATCCTTAAGTGGAACTTGGTGGATAAAAATGAATGTGGTTTTGATCTTTAGCTGAGAAATAATTGAAATATAAGCTGCCATGAACGACTGGCAACAATCTTTAGTGACATATGGGTAAGCTTTTCAATGACCTAAAAAGTTACTAAGCAACTGTGCCCGGTTGTTCAAAGCCCGACTAGTGCTAAACCTGGAATATCTTGCTGCACAAGCATCATTAAAAGTTAACCCACGATTAATACTTATTGGGCTTTGAACAACTGACAACTGAGTCAGATGGGAGCCACCTTTAACGTGCAGAAACGTGAATAGGACATTCACATAGTATTTTACAACAACTTTATCTTCGGTCTAGGAAAAAAGCAAATACTTGAATTTGCATTCCACGATTGAGTATCTCTTGGCAGTTTTCATGGGTTTCTCTTAATCTTCATAACACAAACCGACCTTCCTACCCGTGTTTGTAAGAACACGTTTAATATCCACCTCTATTTCTAAAGCGTATTTCAGTGAGCTCTCGTCTTGAGCAATCGTATTTAATCTTTCTCAACAGAAGAGCCGCAAGCAGTTGACATGGACAGGTGGGTGTCAACTGATAATGTGGTGTTTTTATGACTGTCAAGAATTTTGGTGACTGCGAAGTTCAAATTTCTTTTATCTTATAGCATATATTACTTCATCTGTCACAAGTAACGTGCTTGTTAGGATCTACAAACTTTAGTGTCAAAATCTGTAGAAGGATAGGTAAAAATTGTAAAAAGTATGCTTTTGAGGTTTTTTGTCTCGCTTATTTCATTAGAAGTTTCATGTCTTGTTCATGTAAAGCAATCCCAGTCTTTCAGGCTTGTCCTTCCTGCTTGATTACAGACAGTGTGATAACCAATTGACTTCTACGTCTTTCAAACTGCAAGTAAAACCTCTTGTAAGCGGTGTGTTAACTTTTTTCTTTTCCCATTCTTAGCGTTTGGAAAACAACTTTAAGTATTAGGTTTGAATAACGATCCAAGCTTTTTTGCTTGGTGTAATTTGTGTTGAAAGAATCATTTAAGGTACCTTGCGCATTTCAGGTATCCCATTTTTTTCAATGAATACGGCATCAGTGACTCACTTATCTAGTTATATTTCAGCGGCACAGTTTTCTGTAACGTTTTAATCACAGGAGATGTAAGCTTTTTTTAATTAAAAAATTAAAAGACGAATGATTAGTAATTGAATTCATTTCTTTCAGAATGTGTATCTTCTGTGGAGAGCATAACCCAAGTTTTACGGAAGAAATGCTTGATCTGCACTACTGGAAAAGCTGCCCTATGTTGAAGCGCTGCGATCACTGTGCACAGGTTAGATTACCATTTTCGTCTTGTTTTAGATTTGATTAGAAATATCAACCTCCAGTTAGAAAGGAGCCTCGTTAAATGGTATGATTTACGGCAATTCCTGGAATGCCTTCCATGTGGGACCTGAACCTCGTACGTGAGTCGCCTCCCAGAGTACTAAAAATCCTGCCAAGTCCATTAAAATCAATTGAGTTCCTTGAATGGTTTGGAATAGAACACTTTTGAAAGATGCCGTCGATGTACCACAAATAGAAGAATGCCTAACGAGTTTTCTCTGTAAGTGAAGTTTGTTTTCCTTCACAAGGAAAGTTGAACAATTGATACAACTTGTCTTTCAAAGAAAATGAGCAAAGCGGTCTGGTTGTAGTATATGTGATGCTATCAGTCCTATTTGCCGCCTGTTGCATCATTTCAAGTATTTGTAATTTTGTGGAGTTCTCAGTGTTCGTATAAAATAAAGAATGTCATGGAATGGAATACTCAATTGAGCTGAGCTCAAAATTGAAGTTGCCCTTTGAATACGCAACAACTTAGAGTTATACTTTCCATAGAACATCCATAAATCTGCTAGAGTTTTTTAAATAGCCCTTGATTTCCATGCAGAACCCCTGGAATAAATAGTTAGATGCTGTTAATCTTGTGACAAACAGCCTTTCTCTTGTGTTGTACAGGTTGTAGAAATCTCGGGCATGACGGAGCATCTGTTGACCGAGTGTGACGTCCAGGAGAGATTCGCCCAGTGCCCCAAGTGCAAGGAGGCTATGTTGAAGGTTGACCTGGAGGAGCACTTCCAGGGGAAATGTCCAGGTATAACAGGGAGCGTCATAAACAACAAATAAATAAACAAATAATTTAATTTTAGTCGGTAACGTGGGGAGAGGTTGCCCTCATTCCTGAGCAAAGGGCTTATGTTAAAAATGCGCGACTGCAGTCCACAATACCGGCATTAGCCTACTCCTATCCACAAGTGTATGGGTTCTTTTGAGTTCCCCGATAGAACATTAAGAGACTAGACCAAGGGCTTAACGTCCCTGTCCACGGACGGTGTGGCGAAAGAAGGTCGCCCAACATTCAGCCCTTGATCAATCCGGGGGATTGGCAACTGCGCCAACCTTACACGGAAAACTGAAGCAACATAACTTAGACAACATAGACAAGGGTGTTGTAAGAGTGTACCGTTAACTGTGTCGCCTTCATCATAGCATCATCATGATACTATTTTGGTTGTGTTGGTACATGTATATGGTTATGATTGAGTGCATTTTTGATTTTGGATGTGGACAATGTATTTGTTGTTGATGTGTTTATGGTTACGATTTTGATTATGGTAATGATACCTTAATGATTAGGTTTATGGTTATGATTAAGATATTGATCATGTTAATGATATTGCGGTTAAGGTAAAATTTTTGTTTTGGTTTTGATTTTTTTTTATGATTTTTTGATGATATCGTAATGATATAGTTCATGGTTTTGGTTATGTTTTTGTAGATGTGGTTATGACTGTGGACAATGTATTTGTTGTTTTGTTTATGGTTACGGTTTTGACTATGTTAATGATTACGTTTATGATTAGTTTTATGGTTATGATTAAGATAATGATCGTGTTAATGATATTGTGGTGAAAGTAAAGTTTTGGTTTTGATGTTTATGATTTTTTAATGATATCGTGATTATGGTTATGATTTTGGTTGTAATCATAGTTAAGGTCATGATTACAGTTATCTTTGCTTTTGGTCATGTTTTTGGTTATGTTTGTGGTTTTGGTTACTGTCATGATTATGGTTATGTTTGTGGTTTTGGTTTTGGCTATGGTTATGCATGATTATGGTAATGTTTTTTTTTGTTTTGGATATGGTCAAGATTATCGTAGTGGTTTTTTTGTTTTGGATATGGTCAAGATTATGGTTATGGTTGTTTTTTAGTTTTGGTTTTGGTTATGGTCGCGATTATCGTTATGGCTGGTTTTGGTTATGATCAAGATTATCGTTATGGTTGTTTTTTGGTTTTGGTTATGGTCAAGATTATGGTTATGGCTATGATAAACTACGATTATCATAATCATTAACACTGTTGCAACTTTCAGGAGCAAAAGGTGGAAAAGGAGGAAATCACTGCATACTATGTAAAAAGAACATTGGCACAGCGGACGAGGTATTAAAACAGTGAACATTTCCTGATTGCCTTTTGAGGAGCTACGAAAGGACTGGACCTGTCTTCCCAAACAATCCCAGAAGGCAATGCTCTGCCGATAGATTTACTTACAAAATCCATCAGGATCATCAGGAGGCTTCCAAAATTTTTTTTTTTTTTGCATACTTTATACTATACACTGGATTTCCGTCGTATCTACGTCGTATCGATTAACAAGTGTTTGAAACCATTACGTTCGGCAGCCGAACTAAATTGGAAAGACTTATGTGGTGTTTATGCTGTGCAGATTTGTATGTAATAAGCAGGAAGTGTGTATTTGAAACACTAGCCAGATTACTGCCGTTAAATTGCGCATGCAACACTCGTGGTCTTAGATCGTTCATTCGTGTTCTAAGATCGTTCATTCTTGTTCTTAGATCGTTCATTCGTGTTCTTAGATCGTTCATTCATGTTCTTAGAAAGGGTTACAATCTTTCCTTTCGTATCCGACACAGTATCTACTAATTGTGTCTTATAATTGCGCATGCAACATTCGTGTTCTAAGATCGTTCATTCTGTGCAGATATGTATGTAACAAGCAGGAAGTGTGTATTTGAAACACTAGCCAGATTACTGTCGAGTTTTTTTGTATTCAGAGCAAGAGTGAGAAGACCCGACAAGATCATGCGTAATTGTGTGAACTAACCAGAACTAACAAAAATCCTATTTTTGGAAAACCTGGTGCTTTCAGGTTCAAGGGTTTTCTTAACTCTTCCACTCCCTAGTTTTACAACATCAATTTTTCTATTTCAGTGTCAGTATAAGATAAGATAAGTTGAGTGGGGACAATTAAGAATGGGACAATTAATCTTAAACAAAAGAGAAAATTGTGATCAGTTTTGGAACTTTTAGGAGTGAGAAGGTTAATCAGGTACGGTCATGGATAAAGAATCATCGTAATGTCCGTGTTAACTATCAAAGGGGAATTGCGAAATCAACGTGGATGTTAAGATTGTGGTATTTTTGTAAGGAAGGGAAGGAATGATCAAGAGTTAAGTTTTTTTTCGTTAATTTGGTGTAATTCGTGTATAAGGTGAACCTAGCTGTTTCATGGAAGACCTCTATTTGAGAGTGGGCTAAAATGAAGGAAAAAAGTTAAAAGCTTCTGGCTATAAATTTCTCGGTCCCGTAGTCAACGGAAGTCATATGAGAAGCAAAGCCACATGATTGAAGTAAATTTCTACAAATCGTGTGCGAATGTTTCTGTTACAGCTTTTGATATAACACTTGTTTATAGAATGCACCTCTCAAGTAGAAGACTTTCAAAAAAGAAAGTTAGTTAAAAGATAAGCTTACTAGAATTAGTTCATTAATTTACATTAGAAATTAGATTATATTTTGGTTTAACTATATATTGAATCAAAGGGCTCTACGAGCGATGTCATCCGATTTCACCTATGTCGCTCCCTAATGTGGTTGTCAGACATATTAGCTTGTTTTTAGATCGAGAAAAATGAAACCAAGATCATCGATTGAACATCATTAGAAGTAAATGTTGTTCTGTGGTGAAAAAGGAATATTTCGTCTAAAAATAACTGGGTAAATTCCTGCTACATTACAACCAAACCTAACTCGAAATCTAATTTAAATAAATACAAGCTTACGTTGCTTTGCCGGAGGGTTTTAATAGTTTGCAGAACTTGCAGGACCTTTTTTTTTTAAAGAAAACATTAAAAATAGTAATCGTGATTTTATAAAATATATGGAACACTCAACCGGCAACCAAATTTTTTTTTTTTGCATGAGACGACAGATCGTTCGATTCTGATGTACTCCGGAATGAAAAGAAACCACTGCGGAACAAAATATAAAAAATGTTACAAATTATTTTGATTTCCACAAAGGCCAGGATTATACGGTGGCGCACAAGGGACACCCCTTCTTTCTAAAATTTAGTGGTTTTCTTTCTAAAATTTAATGGTTTTCTGTAGAAGTAAGACAGTTCTGTACTAAAATATGATGTTTCCATATAAAAGTACAGGTTCTTTCCTTACAAACCAAGCACTTCCCTGGAAAAAACGACGCCTTCCTTCAAAATCAGTCGCTTCCTTTAAAATCGAGCCCTTCCGTAGAAACGAAGTGCTTCCGTGGAAAATGAGCTTTTCCTTCAAAATCAAGTGCTTCCCTACTAATTGAGGTATTCCGTAGAAAAAGTAAACCGTTTCTGTAGAAAATAGGACCTTCCTTCCAAATCGA